>JANSTX010022462.1:0-15759 GCA_027564355.1 Penthetria funebris
GCTGACGCGAGCTAATGAGTTATTTGTATTGCCGCCCATGTTCGGCAATCTGACAATTTGGCTGTGGTTATTGAATGCCGCCAATTCTCTTTTTTTATAATATGTCAAGTGTACCCAGACCGATGTTGTAGAACAGAGTTAAAGATTAATGGGCTTTTAATACGCAGAGTTATTTAGCTGGAGATGCTGAGATGTTTAATATAACGCATACAAAAGGTGTGGCAGATGTTCCAAATGCTATGTATAGGGTATATTATGTCAGTCTATACAAATTTCTCGTTAGCTGAATTAATTACGTATATTCTACTCAATGTTGCGAGACTTAGAAAGCGACTAATATCATATCATAAATCAAAGTTTTCGTCAATAATAGGTGTCTTATAAACATATTGAGAATCGTTTTGAGCAAATATTTATAATATCAACATACACACTGATTCGTTCGGTCAATGGTATTGCAAGATTTGTGAATTAGACTGGAATCCTGAGTTGACATTGAAGACAGGTTGATATCAGTGAAGTGAAATTGAAGGTTGTTCGTTGATGGAGTATGCTTTCGAGTGGAGTGCCGGTAAGATGATGATGATGATGATGGTGATGATAGTTTGCCACCATACATAAGTTTGACAATAGGTTTAATTGTTTCTAAAAATGTGATGTCACAAACTTTAGCGCGTTTAATCAATTATTTTAAATATTTGAAAAATCAAACAAAAGTACTGTAGAGACATTGTAAACGCATTACACAAATATTTTTATATGCATTTGACAACGACTGTCATAACATTTAATTTCTTTTGTAAAATGTAAATATTTATTATAAAACACTTTCGAAATAATTATGTATTTTATAGTTTTTTTTTTTCAATTTTATAAATAAATTCAATAATGTCAAGTGTATTTATATCATTAAAAGCAATAAATTGTAATACAATTTTAAGAAATTCAAATATTTTATCAACATTTTTATTTGTTATCAAAAAATCAACAAACATTGATGCAATCGATTCGTATACAAATGAACTTGTTGAACAGAAAACATTAAAATGGGACGCATTAAATGATGATAGACAAAAATTAAGAACAAAATCACTTAAATTTGACGACACAGAATTATATGATCATATTAATAGTAATACTTTATCATCATCACCATCATCATCATCATCATTGAATGCATACCGTCGATTGGTAAATGGAATTTGCAATTTACAAAATGAAAAAATTTGCATAAATATTGGTAATCTTAGTCGGGAACAAATTGATAATCTACTTATTTCAGCAATAAATGACAAAAACTATCCAAATACATTGGAATTAATTGATCAATGCATAAAATCAAAACAATGTCCATCTGAAAATTGTATTCTCTTAATATTAAATTGTTTAAGTGAAATTGGTAATCAACATATCCTTTTGCAATTCATAAATTTATGTAGACAAATAAATATTCAATTTTCCATATTAAATTATGATTTTGATCATTATGTTGCCAGATCATTATGGATACAAGGAAATTCTGTTGTATCCTTATCAATTTTAAAATCAATTTATAAAAAAATGTACACAGATGTTATGGAAAATATTAATTTATTAAAGGATTATGATGCTTTGAAAGGGGACAATTGCAGCAATACAGAAGAGAAATTGAAACAGCAATTAATTGCAGAAACATTAGTGGCAACTAAAAGAAATGTACGTGGTATATTAAAAAATATTGTTAAAGAAACAATTGGCAATAGAAGTCAAGCAGTTTTAGTTTCATTAATAAAAGATGCGATTTATTTTTATCATAATTGTAATGATCCATTGATATTAGTTTTTGTATGGAATTATTGCTTTTTAAGTGAATGGTTCAGTGATCATAAAATTGCTAGTCAAATATTTGAACAACATGAAAAAATTCGACAAATTATTGGCAATGCGTAAGATGTTTTAGACGACAATATTTTTTAACATTTATTAATTTTGTAATAATTTTTTTTTTAATTTTATCCATTGCACACACAGTTCAACAATGCTATCCTATAATTTATTAATGGAACATAATACGGATGCAATTTATCGACTTATTCAACTCTATCTAAAATTTGATATGATGGAAAATTGCCAGAATTGTCTTGAAATGTTATTTAATTATCAATGTAATGTTTCCATTTTTTCGATTTTTTGTTTCTTATTTTATTTCTACTTTTTTTTTTTTTGATTTTAGATTGGCGAAAGGATTTACATGCCTGTTCTGAAATTATGCAAAATAGTTTAGATTTAAATATACCATTATCAGAAGTGTATAGTCAAAAATTGCTTAATTTATTATTAGGAAATAATACTAAACGTTTTGAAAAGACAAATGAAATTTGTAGTTCAAAGAAATTTCAATTTAAATTTTAGAATTTTAAATGTATTGAATATTTTTTTGATAGTTTTTTTTTTTTTTTTAAAATAATCATTATATGTATATATTGTTAAATTATATTTATTTTAAATAGTCATTGTCATTATCATTTGAAAATGAATGATTAGTGTGTTTTTGTAAACGAAATATCATTCAATATTCAGGATAAATTAACAAAGTGTATTGACGAGATGAAAAAAAATAATGTTATCAGTAAATTGACAAATATGTTACACTTTGTGATTCAGGTTTCACATGGTTGTTTATATGTTAAGTAATGTGCAAGTTATAATTTTGAAAAATTGTCACAAACAGGTAATTACAAATTTTGCTTATCATATATCTACTTGTACTATTAGGTATTCACAAAATTTCAACACTATATGTATGTTTAATGAATATAGTCACAAATCAATTGCTTTCTGTACACAATCGAGTTCTAATCCTTAATTCATATTAAATATATTAAATTTAGTATCTAGTTTTCTATTGTAAATAGCTTTTCATTTCTACACAACAACTATACATACAATGTTTATCACATGCATATACTATTTCAAATAGAGTATTAAATATATTCAACTAGATTGTACTTACAATTTTATACTATTAGCACAAATATATCGTTCAGTTGGAGGTCTTAATGTTTGTCAGGGTCAATGAATGTCATGTGAACGTCGTTTTTTATTATCTAATAATACAGTCAATTGTTGGTTTGACCCTACCTTTGATGAATTCGAACTGAAATATTTATATATTCGTTTTGATCACCAGACTCATATATTCCGATTTCTGATTTGTATTATGTGGGTAAAATTTGAATCTGTACATTAATAAATTGATTATGAAAGTTAAATATATTATACATGATAATGATTTGTTTTATCGTAACGACATACCACATTATATTTTATGCAATTAGTTAATTGGCATTGAAATCAAATATACTTGTCTGACTTCAAAGCTTTCTTTATTTCCCAATATTAGATTATTTGAATAAAAATAAATTGTTTTTCATCTAACATACCGCATAGAATACCACTTTAATTGCAATTAAGTATTTCATATGATAATAATCAAGTCACCAATATGACAAGAATCAATTTACAGCGTATTCAATATATATCGACATAAAACTGATTGCTCTTTACTTTAAAACAACGGCCAATTTCAATTCCTACGTTATTTTGTATGATAGATGGTTGTCCGCGAAAATATGCATTTTCTTCTCATACTCAGTTGTTTTGTGTTGTAAGTTGACGTGTACCCCATGCTATATTGTATGTAGTAGTTGAAAACAATAAGCTATAATGTGTATGCAAAATACTATACGTTATCTATTGACATAAATAAGTTAAGCTATTGGTGGGGTATTTTCCAACAATTTCACATTCTTTAAAAACACAGAAAATGGATTGTGGAAAGCCGAAAATTTGTGAAAATATTCATCATTACATTTGATCAAATTTTTTCTTATTTTTTTTTTTTTGCTTGGTTTCAATACGTTTTAAAAAGTATATGACAATGTTTTTGGTACATTGAATAACAATTTAGTTTCTACAAAATAACTAAAAAAATTTTTTTCAGTCTATTAAAAGCCTTGAGAGGCTTACCACATTAAATTATATAAGAGATAAAAACTAATTGCTGGGTTAATGGTTTTTTTATTACAATTTATTAACAGTTGAATATTTTTAGAGTGAGAATAAAATCATCGATGGAAAATGAAAATGCATAGTGAAAACAAGTAAAATTTATCATGCATTTGATTAAATTCTGGCGTCTTTTGTATGGATTCAATATGTGTTGATCCTCTATGACTGTGTTTTTAATACATTGAATAAGATTTACTTTTTGCAAATTTAATGAACTAATTTTTATTTATTCTATTAAAAGACACATTCCTGAGCTTTTTTACATATTAAAACAAAAAAAAAAGGAAGAAAGAGTGATAATGTTCACAGCAGATGTGAAAGATATGTTCACTAATATATAATCTTTTAATAACCTTTTAGGTATATATAAAGACGATAGAAAACAATTATCAGGAGGTATATATACCAGACGATTCAAATGGCATAAGATGATAAAATCGATAACTAATCGATAAATTTAGAAACAACAAATATCCGAATAAAGAAAATATATATGAGATATTGTACGCAAAGAAATACGTAAAGTTAGATGAGATATATAGAAAGTACAAACAGATGATCGAGATAAGCGATTGATATTGAAAAATAGGAAAGAAGAATAAAACGAAGAAACGAGAAGAAAAAGAAGAGGAACAAGGAGATAGAATGAACACACAAGGATAATGCTGCCATCAAAATATTAAATATGAATAATATTTCTAACAAAATACAGTCCACCATTCCCTGCAGAACATTTGGATTTGATATGCTACCGTTTTGACATAAATCGATGCATGTCTGAATTCCAGAACGATTACTGCTATGTCAAGTGACCTTTAGATCAAATATTCAGCTGGAAGTGATGGACTGTATTTGTTATTGTCATGAATATTTTTCATATTTAATATTTTGATGTCAGCACTTGGGATAAAATCTAATTATCAACTGCAAGTGGGTGTATTTAATTATTTTATATATTATAAAATTAATTCATTATTTTATATATTATATATTTTATTTTAAGTTAAGTGTAACAAAATATGTAGGTCATTCGATTGACCCCTATTTAGTTGCACCTTAACGACTAAACACCTTAAACTGTTTTAAGTTTAAAATAATTTTTGATTGTATGCTTCTTCTTCTTCTTCTTCTTCTTCTTCTTGTTCTTCTTCTTTCTTCTTCCTTGCCTTTTTCCTTATTCAGGGTTGGCCCTACTTCTCAATCTATTACTCCACAAGCTTCTGTCTTGTGTATCCACACTTTCTGCATTTACTATTTTCTGTAACTTTTGATTGTATACATTTTTGTAATTGATTTGATAATATGTAGGTCAAATTATTTCGTATGAATGAAGTAATGTGTGAATATTAATTTTATTAATGATTACGAAAAAATATTTTTGATAAATGATATGCCATCTGATGATATTACACGAATTTATTCGTGTGCAAATATCAAGTGTTTAGTGAAAATTACATTACATTCTATGTGTAAAGTGTGTTATTAGTTTAATTTTTTGAAAGTTGTTGTATACAAAAAAATTATACAAAATTTAAATTTAATACAGTCCACCACACCCAGCTGAACAGCAATCATAATGGAAGGAACAAAAGTATGTACGAGAGAATTAACGAATAGAATATTATTGAATTACAATTCTTTGAATTTGAAACGACCGTATAATAATTATTATTTATTAGGGGTTTTATTCTTTGGCAAATCGATCAAATATTATGTTGAACTCTGATTTCGAACTAATATAGTTCTCATCAGTACATAGTAATTGTCTGAAGTTAACCCAACAGGTTTATGTTTCTTTCTGGTGGGTAATTACTGTACTGATGAAAACTATTGCTTTGCCTTTTCATTTTTGAGGATTTTCTACTGCTAGTTAGTCACAAGTTGCATTCAGTAGGGTGCCGTTATCATCTGAGGATTCACCCGCAATTAGCATTACCATTAAATTACTTACAACTAACTAATTGACAGCATGCCCTTCTAAAGAATTACATAAGAAATTAGTGATAAACTTTTAAATATAAATTTTAAATTTCAACGAATAATTGATAAGATTTTTTGCTACAAAAAAATATGTAAAAAGAAGGAATGTTGACACTTGACATAACTTAATCTTTGTATATTATATCATTTTCTTTCATTCACATTTTTATACCAGCACGGTTAACTTAGTCGTTTTATAATTTAATTTTTTATTTTCATTTTTTTTTTTTTTATTTTTTGTAAAGTTTTTATTAGTATTTTTATATTCGTTGGTCATTAGTTAATAATAACATGCTAGTAAATTAATAAAAATTTAATATAAGATATTCTTATTTAATAATAAATAAATAAAAAAATTTTTAATAGAAAAATGTATTATGGTGTTGTCAACAACAAAGGTCTTTGCTCAATTTGGGGTTAAATAATAGTCGAAATTTGATGTTTTCACAAAAAACTGTTTCTACAAAGGAATCATCATCATTTTTCAGAAATAAATTCAAATTATTATTTAGTACAAGTATTATTGGCAGTGGTATTTTATATGATGGATATAATGAATTTGAGACATGTGGTGCTGTATTACGTTTTTTAAGATCATTGAAAATTACAATTCTTGTATCATTGGATTATCATTGGACTTTGTTTAATATTGCCGGTGCTGAAACAGAGGACTATGATAAGGTAAAATGTATCTATTGAACTTAAGATAATTGTTATAGTATTATTATGTAGCGAAAATGATTTATTATTTGTTAGGCAATAAAAGATGTGAATTTAAGAAGTGCAGAACGAATTCTACAAGGATGCCTTAAAAATGGTGGATTATATATTAAAATTGGGCAAGGTGTGTCTATGATTAATCATGTATTACCAAAAGAATATACAGACACATTACGTAAACTAGAGGTTTGTAAAAAGAAAGATTGTCAATATTTATTGAAATGTCCACAATGTACACAATTTAATTGTACAGGTTTTATTATGTATATATAGTTTTTTTTTTGTCGTCAATAGGCCCCAAATACGATGTCTAAAATATTCCTTCTGTAATATTGTCTAAAATTAGTAACATATCTAAGTATATACATAATTTTTAAATGCCTATGTAAATACTATATTAATATGTTGCAATAATAGTATATTATTCACATAATTAAATTATAAATTGCAATTTTGATAACATCCAATATATAAGAAAAAAATGCCTGTAAGTTTATAGTTTTCAAAGTTTAATATTTTAACTTGAAGTACACACGTTTGATTAGATTGTTTAACCTTGTTATGGACAACTTTTTCAGTCATGCATTTTATCTAACTTTAATTAAAACAACTTGTAGATCTATTACACTTTGTCAATTTGTTTTATATAACAGAATAATAAATCTTTCTAGAATGAATGCTTAGAAAGAAAACCAGATGAGGTAAGAGCATTATTTCTTCAAGATTTTGGTAAAACACCAGAAGAAATGTTCAAAGAATTTAATGTAAAACCAATTGCATCGGCAAGTTTGGCACAAGTTTTTAAGGCAAAAACACATGATGGAAATGATGTTGCCGTAAAAGTACAATACATTGATTTACAAAAACGATTTACTGGTGATTTTTCAACAATTATGATTTTACAATGGTTGATAAAGCAAATGCATAAAAAATATAATTTTGGTTGGATGTTTACAGAGACAAGAGTTAATTTAGAACAAGTAAATAATAATCGTATTGTATTGTGTGTGTTGTAAAATTTTTAATATGTAAAATCCTTTTTTTATACGTTCATTAATCTAGGAATTAGATTTTATAAATGAAGGTAAAAATTCTGAACGATGTGCAAATGATTTAGCAAAATTTGATTATATTCATATACCAAAAGTATATTGGAATTTAACAAATAAGGTTGGTAGAAGTACATAAAAATTTATAGAATTAATCAATAATAGTATAAATAAACGAGTAGGAATTGATAAAGAAGGTTAAAATCAAACAAGAATTCATCAGAAATCAGTTTATTTTTCAACATTTTTTTACAACGTTATATTCCAATCTTTCAATACCTTTGGAATAATAGAATTCGATTAGATGCATTTGTTTTGTAGCTAACATTTCGAATATGATCTAAATCTCTTTTTTCACCTTATATTTGGTAAAACAAAAAAAATAAAAGTCACTTAAGGCATAATCTGGTGGAATACGGTGGATATGATAAAACGATTCATAATGCGTAATTTGTGTAATTTATATCTCCATGTGTAAACTATTTAGTGCATTATATCCTGATGAAAAAGCACTTTTTTCTTTCCTTAATACTATCGTTTTTTTTTTCTGTTCATAATTCCTTCTTTCAAACACGCTAGACCGTGTAAAGAATCGATTGATATCATGGTTTTTTGTGTCTAGCACACGATGTGTTGAATAAGCTCGATTAATGTCCGACCACTCTATATCAATCCACAACAACAATTTCATATTATTTCGAATGCATTTTCATATATTTTATGATAAAATGGTACACTTATGTGAACAAATTTTAAAATATTTAAAAAAATATATTATAAAAATATTGATATTTAAGAACTATTTACGAAATTCGTTGACCTTTATGCAGAAGAAGGAATAAAATATCAATATTTTTTGTATATTTTTGTTTTTTAGTCTGTTAATTAAGAAAATTTTAAATTTTTTTTTAATCTTTTTTTCATTTCAGCGCGTATTAACGGCCGAATGGATTGACGGTTACAAAATAACAGATTTGGAGAATATAGAAAAGGATAAATTTAATGTAGCCGAAATTGATAAAAAATTATTTAATATATTTTCTGAACAAATATTTAATACTGGTTTCATTCATGCTGATCCTCATCCAGGAAATAGTAACATCAATTTTAATAACAAAATTTAATGGTAAGCAATTTAAATTTAGCTAACTTATAACTTTATATAATTTCCAGTATTTATAAGGAAAATAAAAGGAAAAGTACAAATTGTTCTATTAGATCATGGGCTATATGAATATTTACCTGAACGTATGCGATTATCATTATGTAAATTTTGGGAAGCTATTGTACTTAAGGATTGTCATAAAATGAAGAAATATGCTAAAGAATTATGTGTTGATGGTAAATTGTATATAATTTGTTCATTTTTATATACAGGGTGAATGAACGTTGTATGGTTTGAATTATTTCTTCGGTAAATAATCAGAAAAAAATTCAAATGTTATTAACAATTTAATAATCAGCTGATAAAACTCATTTCCAATAAAATTGCTTTGTAAACAAATAAAACTGAATGATATGGGTTATTAATTTATTTATTAAAAAGCAGTTCATCTACAGTAATCATATCTACGTTTGTGTACTGTATGGTAGTGCGGTGTATTATTTGTCTATATTCCATTGAAATTGAAGGCTATAATGCAGTTTCCATTAATGATGTTTAATATCGGACGATGTTGTAATTTTTTTTTCAATGTCAGCCAACCCTATGTTCTACAGGATAATACTACATTCCATACTACAAGGATCTGTTAAGTTTTGAATATCTTTGACGAAATCATTATTCTGCTTACAATCGATTTCAATTGGGATTCCACGTTCATCAGATTTAACCGCTTCTTAGTGTTTCCTTTAAGGAAATTATTGGACAAATGAGTATATGTTAAAACCAAAAATACTGATTAATAATAATAATAATAATTATCGCTAAAATAAAAAAAAATAAAAATGTTAAACAATTAAGACCACAACGTTCATTTTGTGTGACACCCAGCATTAAAATTAATATAATTTTTAATGTTTAATTTTAAATTGTAGATTGTAAAAAATTAGCTGAAGTCTTATTGCAACGACCATTTGAATTAAATGGACAAATTAGAAGAAAATTAACTGATGATGATATTGCATATATGCAAGAGATTGCTAAAAGAAATTTTGATATAATTCTGGGTGTAGTAAAACAATTACCGAAAAGTATGCTATTTGTGTTAAGGTAAGTAAAATGCATAATTTATACATTTTTATAAAACAAAAATAATTATTTGTTATGTAATTTCGTTTATTTTAGAAATTTAAATACAGTACGTGCAATAGCTAGAAATCATGGTGATCCAATTGATCGTCCAATGTTTATGGCAAAATATGCACAAAAATGTTTATATCGCAATGAATTGATCGGTTTTAAACAAATTAAGTGGATATCAAAAAGAATACGATTTGAATATGCTATATTTAAATCAAATATGAGTTTATGGTTTATCAATTTTTACATAAATATGTTAATAAAATTTGGCCGTTCACCACCAACTGCTAGAAATGTTTTAAATTTTGCCGATAAAATTGATTGAAAAAATATATTTATATAAATTCATTCATATCAGAGTTTTTGTAAGAATATATGCTTAATGATGGCGGATTGAAGATAATAGGACAAGCACAAAAGAGGTAACAATAAAAACAATAATTAAACATAAAATTTAATATTTGAATTTTTTGAATAATTATTTAATTAAAAGTAGTCTCTCACTCTCTATATATTAATTTTTATATAAAAATGATACCGTAGGTGGAATTTGGATTTAATTAGTTTCGGGTACATTTCATTAATTGTATAATTAAACGGGTAAATTGTTCTTTTTTCTTAAAAAAAAAAAATATGTTGGTGCATGTTTATATAATGGGAATTTTTTCAAAAGGAATATTAAAAATTGTTAATAAATTCCAAATTTTTTTTTTAATTTTGTCCATAATTACAAGAAAAACTTATCCTGTTTTAATATGTTATAAATCACAATTATAGGAATATCTCTATTATATATGTAGAAATGCAGAATTAGGCGGCTATGTCCTTTACACACAACACAATCAATGTTAAATGGTTATATGGTTTATGTAATATTATATATATTCGGTTATGTTGTGTAATATCAATTTGATATAGACAATAAGCAGTAAATATATTTAATAGAAACTCAATCAAGTGAGCTAATTATGCTTTTAGAATCATTATCATTAAAAATGTATACGTTAGATCCGTCATATGTTTATTAAATTCTACATTTAAAAAAAAAAACATTACCATACTCTTCCGTTGTATATCACCTCGTCCTGGAAAATTTATAATCAAATGTGTAAATGCGTCGAATCGATGGTCTATATGTTAGGATCAACCACAAAAGTGAATTAAATTACTGGCACAAGTATTTGAAATTCTTTAATTTATGAAAAATTTAAGAATTAACATCCAATTCCACCAACGTGGTTTGTGCTATGTACTTTAAACTCAATATGTTGCTTAATCGCATCAACAAATGACCACGAACCTTTTTTTTAACCTTTTTTAGAATAGAATGGGATTCCTTAATGGATTTCCATTATATTTTTTTATTACTGTTAGCATAATTACTATTACAATTTAAATTTATAATTTATGTCACCGGTTAACTTTTATTAAATTCAGCTTTTCTCTTTTTCGTATCCAAACTCTTAGTGCATCATTGGTGTAAACAATTCCAATCCCTTCAACAATTTCAATCGTTTTTATCTTGTTGTTTTCATTAGCAACCAGTTTCACTCCTAGCTCATTCCTTTCTGAATTTCTTTCTTTTCATTTGAGAATCTTTCTCTCCATATTCATCCCCATAATCGCCTGTAACCTTTGTTTTCTGCCTATGGAAGGAGTAATTTTATTTTTGGTGAAAATCGGAAATATGGAAATATGTAGAAAAAAATCTATTGTTAAATATTATAAATTAAATAGGCGTTGAATTGAAAAATGTAATTTGAAAATAGTATATTAAGATGAGGTAATTATGAAAATAATAAAATATAAGAGAATAATTGGATAATACCGGATAATTAAAATAAAGGAACGTTACAAACCGGATGAGAACACGATAACGACTTTTGGTTAATGGTAATGGATACCATATTTGGAATCGGGAATGTTAGCCTAATACTTGAATTGTCGAAACTGGCGTAGGTGAATTGAAGATGTACAAAAACTTGACATTCTTGTGGGTTGTGCGTCAAATCTAATAATAGAATTAACACAGAGATAGGAGTATATCCATTGTTAAAATTCTTTGGTTTTCTGAAAAGTGTTGTGTATGTCATAAACGTAGTCATATAAAACACAATAATAATGCACTTGGTTTATTGATAACCATAATCTTGGTAACTGCCATCAGATCGAATAACCACAACAAGATACAAGAGTAGTGTAAAATATGTAACAATAGATAAGATTTACGCACCACACGACCCATATATTGTCTGATGTGACCGAGGTAGCAGCCAATATTGTATGTATGTATGACACTTCTGTAATGGTTGACTCGTATAATACGCGATTTTGTAAAAGTCTGTTATGAATATAAATTGTGTAAAAATCATAATAATTTATGTGCATTGAATTGCTTAAAATACAAAAATAAATTTGAATATTCGCTGCCAACACTGTTGTCTGCGCTATCTCAAACTGAAATCGAACGAATTTTGTGATTTACACACAGCTCATGCAGGTCTATCTGAAAATTATTGTTTCAAAGACGAAACTAAATGAAAATTGGTATATGTACGCGACATATTCATAATCTTGCGGTCAATGATGAAGAAATTGAATATAAGATTTATTTCACAAATGGATATATGGTAGTGTTGAAACAAATGTAGTGCATTTCGCATTCAGTAGTCACAAATGTTATTTTGGTGAGCTGCTAAATGGTGAACATAAATCAAATCAATAGATTGCATCAGGCACATACCTTCTTACATTGTTCTGACCAAATACAATATCAAAATAGGATTTGTGGAGATTGTCAATTATATTAAGAAAATTTAAGTATCGATTGGGTATACAAGCGTGTAGATAGACTAACAGAGAATATCCGGCGTTCAAGAACAGCGTACAGAAATCATATTGGCGTTTACTACCAGAGACAGGTGATACGAAGCCATATTGACTTACTTACTGACCAGACATTATTGCCCCCCCCCCCAAATTTCTTTCCACGCGTAAATTAAAGATCAAATAGTGAATATAATAACAAATATATAAATATGTCGGAAAAATTTTAATATTTTAAATAACATTTTGTTTAAAATAATTTTTCCAATATTTTTCAGCCGAAAACGTTCCAATTATCCACTTATCATAAATTTTCCAGTTGGGTTTTAACATCATACAAATCAAAATGAATTAAATTCGAATTTTTTCATTCGAGTTAAAAAAAAAAACATGGCCGCATGTTAAACTAAATATAAAAAAATATTTTTTTCTTTATTGTTTGCCAATGTAGTTTAATATATATATATATTTATATATATACATAAAAATAAAAAGTGTTTTAGTGATAATTTATAATTAAAGTGTTATTTAGATAAAAAAAAAACGTTAAAAGTTATTGGTAAGTGAAATGTAAAATTATGTATTCAATAAAAATGTATGTTTTATTTTATGTCTGAAAACCGTCATCACGTTCTAGAATGAGACACTTGTGATTATGTGTTGTTGTGTTAAGCACAATTTTAACATTTAGGATTAAATTTTGATCATTTTCCATAAGATATTTGTTGTTTCAATAAAATGTCAGTTGATTTGAAACATTTTGTCGTCATTCCATACTCGTCCTAATTTCTTAAGTTTTGTGTCAACATCGCAACACAACAAAAACACGATTTCAACATTACAATGCTATAAATGTACGATTAAGGTACATATACACTCATTGCAGGCAGATGTTACCGTACATTTTTTTTTTCCTTTTTAATTCCTTTTATTTTTGTCCAATTATTATACAAAATAGGTTAGGTTAGGCTATTGATTTATACCACATAACTTATCAACTCATCCATACGGTTTTAAGATCATCTAATTATTTATTTGCTTATTTGCTTTGTTAGCAGATAAATTGATTAAGTTTTTTCTTTGTACTCACTCAGACAAAGCACTTTATTATGTTTTTCAAATTCTAAACAACGAAAAATAAAAAATACTTATCTATTTTCATTGTTTATTCATACAATAGATAAAATTGGTTAATGTATGTGGTTTGTGCATCAGCAGTTAATATTTGTGTCAGCAGCTTCTCCCTCACAATCCTTTACTTGATAGTCGTTCAAAATTAACGCTATAATTAATTCCAGATACTTTACCAGAAAGTAATATATACACACATTGTGTTACTGATGTCGTCATGCATGTTTTCACAATCTAATGTGTGCTTAAATTTAATATTAAACCTTATATTGATATATAACATAACTCAATTTAGACTATTAACATTTCTATCTTCCACAGTCTTGTCATTAATTCGATCATAACTTATGTGTACCGATCAGATGAAAAATGGTTCAATAACAAACTAGAAGGCGGAACATTTATGCACAAATCTACTGGATTATTAATATGTAGATCCTGAAGACTATATTTTTAATACTATATTTATAGTTATTACTTACTATGCCATTTTATCATGAATATCATTTAAATGAATAACACTTTCATTGCATTTAACTGATTACTACTCGTATCTCAACAAAATTCGGATAATAGTAATCAGATAAATTCAAATAGCTTACAATTGATAAAAATATAACGAATAATGGTTCTATACAATGTTTACCTCAAAAATGATTTTCCTTTATCAATTTGCAGTTGCCTAATATTATTTTGTTCCAATTAGAACTAAACTACATATAATTTATAAATATATTGTTAGTATTAATTTTTTTTTTCTAATAGTAAACGTATTAAAAAAGAAAAAAAATGATGCATCATTCACATCCATCACAACATCCTCATGTACATCCACAACAATTGTATCCACCTCAAATGAACATTAATGTTGGACAACAACAATTACAACATCAACATCTTTTATCCAATATTAATGTTAATTTACCACCACCACCTGGATCATCGCAACAAAATTCACAGCAACCTAATAATGTTCAACGTGATCAAAATAGGTAAGTTTAATTTGAAATTACTAAATAATAAAAAACACAGTAGTGGTGATTGAAAAAATCTGCAGTTTAGAATTAACATATTTTTAACGTATAAAAATTACTGAATGAAACAACCACTAAAATTTCTGGTTACAACTTATCAATTTGTACTATTTGCAGTAATTTAACAATTTCTATGTAACACATATAAATGTACCCCATTAATGTGAATTGTAAATTATACATAAACAGAATAGAAGTTTGAATAATCCTTGATTATTATACACCTACGATTACATTGCTTTTGTGTATATATGCATTCAGTAGTACTTATTTGTTATTATGTATATCATTAGTTGTAATTATATGTAATTTAAACTGATGAACATGATACTATATGATACTATAGATGGTCTTTATCATTAATAAGTCTATTATATTTACATTGATGAGAGTTCAGATGATAATTGAAAGTTTAAACTTGTATTAATAATATATAGCATGAGTGTGTCAAGTGTGTAGAGAAAAATGTTTCAGTACAAATTAATCGAAATTGGATTATGAATTGAGTATGAATTCTTACTTGTTATCATCATCATCATCTCAACCTTTACTCCGCGTGGGAGCATAGGCCATCAACGAATAACCGCCATTTCTCTCGATCTCTGACCAGCGCCTTCACTTGGCTCCAAACCATCCCACTGGTACTAGCATCCTTAATGACGGTTCTTCGCCACGTTGTTTTTGGACGACCCGGTCTTCTATTACCCTGCGGGTTCCAGTCAAGTGC
>JANSTX010022473.1:0-15758 GCA_027564355.1 Penthetria funebris
ACATTCCAACCAAGTGCACGGGCATGTGAACGTATTTCCATACGTAATTCGGTCCACCATGAATCTCTTGTTTCCGGTTAATCTGGATTTGGTACACGTTACAATAATTTAACCGAACGTGTACATACTGTTGCACCTTTAAGTATAGGCAAAATAAATTTGTTTATAGATTATATATATATATATATATAATCCGCTAAAAGATGGACAATTTACCAATATGTAATATAAATCCTTTAGGATATTTTATCATTGTTAAAAATGGATACTCAAGCATGTCTAGATTTTCTTGATTTAATGGTGTCTTTAATGTTGTTGTACCTGGTATACGAGCAGTTGCCAAAGCTACTGTTGTAGTTGTTAATGCTGTTGTTGTTGTTAATGAACTTCCTAAAATATTTATAACATTTATTTTAATTATATTCTTTCAGAATCTTATATATTTATATACTCGTATAATACAACATTTAGAATCCTGTAATTAAATAATGTGATAAATGCACATAAAATTTACAAAATTTATATAAAACATGTATTTTTTTCTGTAAAAGAATGTTTACATTTATTAAAAATAGTTAATAATAAATCATAGTTAATCAATTATTTAGTTTTTTAAATAACATTTTATAATTACAACATAAATAAAAAAAACAGCATTAAAATTGCACAGGTAGCTCAAGTATTCAGATAAAAACTTGATTGAGTTGAGATCCGATGGAAGAAAACGAATAATCTGCTATATCCTCTGGTAAAACCCTTCTGTAACAGTTGTTAAGAGATCAATTGATCGGACGATTCAGGTATTTTTAACATGTGGAAATAGTGGTTAAACAGTAAATTGCCGAAAAATAGTAAAACTTGAGTATGTGTGAGAACTGACGTAGTATTGCCTTATTGAATACGATAAACAAGATATTGCTATTATTGTGCATGACAGGATCAGTTCAGTTTGCGAACAAGGAACGTTCATAGGCAACAAAGAGGAGATATCAGGTCTTGCATAGTCCATATCAATATACTAAGAATTATTGTTCAACAGTCAATTAAATGACTAACACCTGAAGCAGGCATTCGGTAGTATTGATCGCTTTATATTGTGCGCAATCCTAGAAAATTATGGCACACAGTCTAAACCCAATAAATATAATCTGCAGTCTATTTCGTGATTCACAAATGTAGACTTTTGCAAATAATATTTTTATGTACATTCAATGTAAACCAGGAGATGCGTATTATAATCACTATTGTTGCTGCTCATCTGAAGATCAGTTAGGATCTAATCAAACGCCTTGAAGATCTCGACTTCGGTGTAAAATTCTGCATCATTGGGCTCGGAAAATGTATGAACTGCTGAATATAGAGCCTGGAAACGTGAATTTATGGAGACTGGACGACACACATCTGGAGGCGATGAACAAGATTGTTCATCGAATAAAGTGGAATTGAATTCGATGATAATACAAAATACGCACTTGACTACAAGAGTCTATTATCGGTGGTGGAGCGAAATGAAAGTACTAGAAAGTAATCGTGAACAATAGCCGTGTTGTTCATTGGCCGAACGGAGTAAAAGTCAATATCACAATTGGAATAAATACACCGTCAATAAACTAAAATCTTACTTTAAAATTTTAACTAAAAATTAAATTAATAA
This sequence comes from Penthetria funebris, assembly GCA_027564355.1. Lineage (NCBI taxonomy): Eukaryota > Metazoa > Arthropoda > Insecta > Diptera > Pleciidae > Penthetria > Penthetria funebris. The sequence goes on from JANSTX010022473.1 coordinate 1,655, forward strand.
AGAAATTTGCCAGTTAGTTACATACAAATTTAAATTAAATGACACACAAAACACTACACAAATTTTATGTTTGTTGTTTAAATATGTAATTGATTTTTCACATTGTAGTTACAATAAAATGTAAAAACATCATTGAAAATGATTTGTTATGACAATTCACATCGTTTGATATGCAGTCAAATTAAAATAAGAACAATTATGTTCAATAATTTTAGAATTTTGGTGATACGAATAAGATAAATGTCGACTTTTTATTATCATTTTCATTAGAGCAATTATTTTTTTAAAAAAACTACAAATTTACATAGTTAAGAATAAATTATGAACAAAAAGCTTAGGAAATCAAAGTAAACGCAGATTAGAAGTGGGAATGGCAACCATATCATAGTTGTAGATCATGACAATAATCACATTTCTTGCAATAATATATTAAATTGCTCTGTCAGATCCCCAAATTAAGAGGAGTTGCGAAAATAAGTTAGACATTGATTATGAGTGTGGGAAGAACATCAAATATGCTAATTTTATAAAATATACAAATCAGACGAAAATTATGCCAAAATAATGAGTACTGACTATTCTTAAACGTAATTCAACCACATTTTTTTGCAATCATTTTAATTCTTGTACACAGAAGTAAGAATATTGAACATATGAATTTCATCACAAATTGAAATACAGCAGCTATAATATGGTTCTCTGCATTTTGTATGTTCTTCACATTTAACACTTCACCAAAGAAAGAGTAGTGGAAAAATCAAAAAATGTGTGAACTTTGTTTTGGAATGTTAAGTGAGGCGCGGACACAGTCGATACAAATTTCACGTTATCTCAAATTGAATATTTTCAAATCAAATTGTTTATTCGTAACTATGGGATGGTTGCGCAACTTGGAAAGTGACGAAAGGCGACATGTAACAAAATACTTAAGTTATTAATATCAATAGGTGCCTTCTTAGATGTATATTTCGAAAAATATAATACCAAATGAGAATTTGATGTTTAATTTTGTTAAGAGGATTACAATAATGTTAAATAGAATCTCCATTTCATTAATAATAAACTAATCCTAATAAATTATAGATTAGATTATTTGTACATTTAGGAATCAAAGTTAATAAACGTATAATAAAATGTTTTAAGCCAAATCAACATTATTCGTGTGTAGCGAAGAACGAACATAAATATAAGACATCTAATGAAATACCAATTATGGCCAATCAAATTCGCTTGCAGTTTTGTTTTAATTCTTGTATTCCTTACTTACATTTATCAATTCGCTCCGCTATTACACTATTTTAATTCATGCAATGCATTACTTAAAAATATATTCTATTCAAGAGAAATTGGAGAATTATTCATTTTAGTTTTTTATTATACAAATAAATTTAAAATAAAACACAAAATATTGAAGCAACAAAAAAATTGTCATTGACTGAGGAAACTAAAGAAAACAGATTTTTATTACTTTATTATTATTATCATGTACCCCATTAAGAGTTAAAAAAAATGTGTATCTTTTCTTTTTTGCAGAAATACCATCAATACATGAAGGTACTCACTTTTACGGCCAAGAACTGTGTATGCATATTTATATGTTTAATGCATAATTCCAAAATTAAAATGAAAATAAAAAAGAAAATCAAATAAATTTATCATTTTTGATTAGAATTTTTTAATTTTGTTTTTTTTAGAAAGAACAAGAAGAAGAAGAAGAAGAAGAAGAAGAAGTATATTTTGATTAAGTCGTACAAAAGAAAATCTAAATTAATTGCATAATTAATTTTAAATAAAAATTATATTAAATAAAAAAATTAAAATAGAAGAATATGCGACATTATTTATTACCTTTTGGTGTAATACTTAAATCAGAATCTGAAGAACGTCTGCAAATAATCTCTTTATTTGTGGTTATTGTTGTTGCAATTGTTGCATAAACAGGTACTGAAGATGTTGTAGTACTACCGCCACCATTACCATCATTACCATTATTAATCCCACCACTAACTGGAACAATACCAATAGTTCCACTAATTTTTGCTGGACTTTGTGATAATAATTTACAACCAGTAGATTCCGTACGTATATGTCCACCAATTATTTTGCCAGGAGTTGAAATAATATCTGCAGTTCTGTTAATAGGAAAAGGAATAGGTACAAGCAAAGGTGCTTTGTTAGTAGTATTTAAAACACAACTAGCATTATTTAAATTAAAAACAGAAAAAAAATAACACATTTGGTTTACTATTTTGATGGCATTATTAAAATTCAATTTAATGTAATTTTGTGAATTGATTTTACCGATGAAATGGTGATGGAATACCACCAGTTCAGTTGATTTTGAGATTTATGTAAACTTTTGGATATAGACATGATTTTTAATAAATGGATTGTTGTTTTTTGTTTGCTATTATTAATATAATCGATATTAATATTATTATTACTACTAAAAAGACGCTGTAATTAAGCGTTTCATAATTTTTTATTTAACATTATTATTTACTAAATAAATCTATAAGCATCATTCACTATATAATTACAATTTTTTTATGGATTCATTTATATATTACTTTTACCATTTTGTCCAGCATTTGATTCTGCTGTTATGCAATCACTTAATAAGGATTTTTTTGATAAATTTGATAATTCAATGTCGGAATTACAAAAAGGTTTCTTACGCAATTTGTTGGATGTTTCGTCTGCATTTAAATTTATCAACGAACATGATTGACGTTGTTCTATTGGTGAAATATTGTCGACTTTCGTTATTTTAAATTTTGTATCTGATAATTCATTGTTTTTTTCCTTAATCGTTATTGTTTTATTTTCATAATCATCATCTTTTGAATTTAAAGATAATTTCTCATCAATTTTAATTTCATTATCATCTATAATTATTGTAATATTATCAGTTTTATAATCAACTTTAGATATATTATCTACAATTGAATCATTATTTTCACTAATTATTGATGTATTATTCAATGGATGTACAACAACTTCTTCACATATATTTGCTGCATCCATTAACATTGTTTTAAAGGCCATACTAATTAATCCTGAATCGTTTTTTATTTCTGATTTTGTATGTTGTTGTTCAGGTTGTTGTTGGTGTTGTTCATGTTGTTGTTGGTGTTGTTCATCTGATTGGTGTTGAAATTTTTCCTGCTGCTGTTGATGATTACCAACTGATTTATTCAAATTAGTTGAAACATTATTTGAATTTGTTTTATTACGAAATGAAAAATTAAAACGTTTTTTTAATGAATCTATACTTGATCGACGTTTTTCATCATTTTTTTTAATTGAATCAATGCTAGAACGACGTCGTTCATCATTTACAATTGTATCAATTGGATGGACAATTTGTGCACCAACAATATTTGCCTGTTCAGCTAACATTGTTTCCATTGCTGTATCAAATAAACCATGATGATGTGAATTATTAAATTTATCATTATGTTGATGTGGTAAATGTTGTATGTGCTCTTGAAGATGATGAAATTTTTCCGAAATATTTTCAATGAATTCATGTAATATAGAACCACGTCGTGTTTCAATAATATCTGGTTCATCTGTTGTTGAACCCGGTTGTATCCAATTATCAGATTCATCATCAAATGTATTGTTACCAAAAAATTTTTCCAATTCATCGACATTTGTATTTTTATCGATAATTTGTGGTGTCAATTCAGAATGATTGCGTTTTTTTGGATCATTCGTTGATGAAATGCGTGTACTACCGCAACGCATCAGTTTTGATAATTCATTATTATTTGTGTTAAGTTTTGTGGATTGTTGTAAATTATTATCAGAAATATTCAAAACATTATTATCTTTATTATCACCACCATCACCACAATCATATTCATCATCACCATCATCATCATCGTTAATACCATCGTCATCATCATCATCATCATCATCATCATCATTATTATTATTATTATTACCATTACTAACAATTGAATGTGGTTCAATCCAATCACCATGATTTATTTCCGATTCTTCTTGTGCTAAAACTGATTTAACAACCATACTAATAGTGTCAGCATCAACAAGAAAAATTTCATTTTGTGTTGCCTCTGAATCACAATCACCACAATCACCAGAACTTGACGATTGTGCATCATCACAAGATGATATTGAAAAATTTGATGATAAATTACTATCGGATAGTTTAAAATCAGCTGTACAAAATGTACGTTTTTTATTGGTGACGACGGCAGCGGTTGTGGTGGTTGTCGTGCTGGTCGTCGATAAATTTATTAATGAACCGGTTTTTGTAGGTACTGCGAATGTTTTTGCTGGTGAATTTTTTGGTGAATCATGTATCTCTTCGATACTGTCCAAACTTGGTGCCGCCATTAAACTACGTACTAATAATGCTGCCATACCAACACCATCACTTGCTGAACGTTGAAATTTTGGTTTTGTTTTACGACCTTTTTTAAATAATTCAACAATTGAACTACGTGTAGAATTTGGTGAATAAAACGATGATATATCGGAATATGATTCGGTAATTGACATTTCATCATCTATGCCACTATTAACATTGATATTACTTTCAGAATTATCTAATTTTGATTTAAAAGCTGTAACTTTTCGATTTAGTAAATTTTTCGATGAATTACTTAAACGTTTCATTTTCCGTTTTAAACGTCCCTTTGAATTTTCACCACGAAAATCTTCTTGCTCAAATAGTGATTTTAAATTATTATAATCATGTAATGTTATTGATGTTTCCTCTTCAATTGTTGAATGATTATTATTATTATTATTATTATTATTGTTATTATCATTATTACCCGATATACTATCATAATTTCTGGGTTTACGATTTAAAATAATATTTGAACGTACATTCTTTGATTCATTGGGATCAATGCCCATTATTTTATAAACAATATCGACAGGATTTGTTGTAAATGAATCTGTATCAAATTTACTGCATTCATATTTTGATTTTGAATCACCAATTGATATAAATTCTAAATATTTACGTGTACGACTATGATGTGCCAATTATTACATATGTTTAGGTATGGATGTATGATGTAATGATGTAATTATATATAAAACAATGTATATGTGCAATATTATGGAGTATAATTAATTAAAAAAACAAAATTAATAAAATCCAACAAAAGAATTAAAATGAGTTAGCAAATACGCAAAATAACAACAATAAATACATAAATAAATGAATAAATAATAAATCAAACGGATATGGGAATTATTGAAAAAAAAAGAAGAAACAATTTAAAAAGGAATTAAAATTACTTATGCCGCAAAGTTTTTTTTTTTTCTTATTTTAAAAACATTTTTTTCTTTTTCTTTTAAATAAAAATTTCAAAATCCTTACTCTTCCAATAATGCCTGATCTAATGCCATTTGATTTGTTTGTGTTTCATTAATTTTAATTAGTGTTACAGCTGTTCCAATACCTCTGGCCACAACACCAACATCGCCTTCTAAATCAAAACATTGTGTATAACCAATTACAGCATTTGCTCCCAAATCAATTGCTTTCAAACCAATTTTTCGTTGTACCTAAAATAATATGGAAAATTTGTATTTATTTTTATTATTTTGTTCTTAGAAAAAAAGTTCAAATTTCTTTCTATTATTTACTTGACCGGAAAGTTTTAGAAAAACAACTTGACGTGCTTCATTCGATGCTCTTGGTGTACGAATTTTATCAATCCATTGATATTCGGGATCATCGTTTACAACAAGTTCTTCAACAAAACCATGAATTACATGTGCATGATATCCAAATGGTATATTAGGTGCTAATGCAAAAAAAAAAAAGACAACATAAAAAACACGGAAAAGCGTTTAAAAATTACAAGTGTAATGCAATAGCAATAACAATGATTTTCATTAGAATGTGAAATTCGAAAACTGTTTAAAATGAAAGAACTTTGGATGAAAAATAATTGCTAGAATGAAAAATAATCGAAACAAACGATTATTTACATGTAGCCTTGCATATTAAATGCTTAATAACTTTTTATTACAATTGATTACATATAATTACAAATTACAGACGGATATGAATATTAGAGAAAATATACAAATTATGTACTTACAATGAAAAAATTGTACTCCACAAGAACTTTGACGAAATTTATTAACATCCGAAAACAAATCAACTTTAACAATTAAATTAACTTCACCTCTTATACCATGCATTGTATCAAATACTGGTATCCATCCAGACATAACCGAACCTACATGTTTAAATAAATAAATATTACAGTAAATTTGCATATACATATAGGATTAAATTAAAACACCTTTTCCAGAATAAATTTTCTGTCCTGATGAATCCAAGGCTGGCAGTAATAATGGATTTAAACTAATATTAACTTTACCAATTGCATCATTTGCTGAATATGTATCATGATCCATTAAACGAATTTGTAATGGTTCATCTTGTAATTCAGCATCATCAACCTGTGTTGCAGAGCAATACAGGAGACAAAAAAAAAATGGGGAAAAGGAAAATATAAATAAACATTGTTTTAAACTATAACATTACGTAAGTAACAAAAAAAACAATTCACTTCAAAACGATAGAAATCCGAATTCCATTGTGGATTAAGGGATTTCCTATAGACATCAGTCTTATAAGTTGTTGTTCCTAATTTTATTTCAACATATGCATCTGTTGTATCACTGCCTCTATCCATAACTGGTAAATTTCGACCCGCTATAATTTTTACACGAACTTTCCCAGGCATTGTATTTTTAATTTTTTATTTTATTTTAAATTGATTTTCTTTTTATTTTATATAATGCACAACACCACACAGAATTATTTTAATTAAAACGAATTGAAAATTGATTTGGTATGACAAAATATAAAATAAAAGAAAAATGAAAAAAAAGAAACAATAAGTTTGGTTATAATATTGCGTATTGAAAAATAAATAGGATATATTTTTCTTTAATTAAAACAAAAAAAAAAAACTATTAAATATATTAACTACGTACACATTATATTAAACTATGTGAAATTTAAACTATTTACAATTTAATATGCATATTTGTTGACAATAATTTGCCAAAAAAATATGCGAGAAATGAAAAGAAAAGAATTTAAAATAATTATTTTTGGTAAAGGTCAACAACTGGGATGTCAAATTATTTGGAGAGAAATTTGGAGAATTATTAATGAAAAAGTACTAGATTTCAATCAGAATTCACTCGGCCATGTGTACGAACAAATGTAAACAAAGATTTTCGGCACGTTACATTCCATTAAATTCAAGATTCTTTGCTATACACAATTAATAAGACTCTTATTAATGACATACGCATTTGTCGCTTGGACTTCATCAATTTCCCCATATCTCATAGAAGTGGATATCAGATTAATTAAATGTAAAAGCTCTCCGTCTAATAACTGGAGCCAGAAGACATCGTGGTGTTTCAAAAGTAATCATAGAATATATAATTTTGATTAGTTTTTCATTCCAGTACACATAATGTATGCAGAATTTGATGTAGACACATCAATTAATGCTCACCAGAATTTGTGACATGATATTATTTACCATGTTCAAAATTTCGCAGCTATGCAGTAGTATCAAGTAATTATTAGTTCTTAAAATACCAAACTTTATATAGATTGAAAACGCGATTAATCTGTCTCACCAATGAATACCGTCAGCAACATAAACCTTTTCAAGATGATTTATATCATTCGGTTTAGTATTTAACTATACATCATTAGGTTTAGTGTTTACCTTCGTCATAACCCAATTGAACAACAAAAATATTCTAATTTGATATTGTCCTTAGATTAAATTGGACATTGTGCGTTTTAAAGCAAAACGTTTAACTCATATTATTTGAATTTGCAGCGTATATATTGTTGTGCTCATACGTGTCTTTCGTATTGTTATTATCGTTTAGAGTTGAATTTTTAATAATTGTTTTTAATTTATTAATGAAGATTACTAAAAATCATTCTACCTTAAAGTAGGTAAGTAAAAGAGTTCTACAATACAATGAATAAAAAATTGTATTAATAATGAGCACGTTTATTAAATATTCCATAGCATGATTAAGATAAGGGAGAAAGAAAATTGATCAAGCAGTTCCTACAATATAAAAATGAAAATCAAATATTCGTTCAACATCATCATGATAAAATTATTCCATTTGAGTCGTATTCCCTACGATGGTTTTATGGTTTTTCAAATCAGGATTTTGAAAGTTAAAGAAACCGAGTTTGGATAAATTTTCGTTACTTACATCATCATAATGATATTTTTTGTTAACTTCCAAGTTTCGTAGCCACACAATAGAACCATATTAAACACAATGAACACAATGAACAATCGTAGATTTTTCGAAATTTTTCCACGACCATCAAACCCTGTTTTCATTCACTACCAAACTTTTTTTCCGAGACTTATGGAATCGTGACTCTTTTAAACTCACGGGTTCTCCAGGGCTCATTTCAAGCTTCTGTACTCTCTTTCTGAATGTTTATTAATGATCTCTTGTCCCAAACCACAAACCTAATTCACAGTTATGCTGATGACAGTACTCAGCTTAATTTCTATTATTTCAATAGAAGACCAACCGAGTGTCATGGTCAATTTTTTGTGCGAAAATGATTTGGTGTTAATATCTGATTGGGGGCAATCAAATATTGTAAAATTCAATGCAAGTAAAAACAAAAACTATGTTTAATGTTATCACATAGACAAGCTACACTCCTAACTTCCTTATAGATTCTGATGGAAATTTGCAGCCTACCTCCTCGGATTTTAATTCTCTCGGAACGTCCATCAATTTCGAAAACTGCTTTGAAATTAAATCATGAACGTGGCTAAAAATGCTACAAGAAGACTTGGTTTCTTGCGTTGTTATAAGAAATATTTTAGTCCAGATAATATTGATATATAAAACATATTTACACATATAACACGTATTTGGGACGGTGATATTGGACACTACCCTTGGTTTTCTCGACATAATGCAAAGGCGAGCTTCTCGATATATAGACGATGATCGTGACACGCGGTCACATAGATTTACTTCAGTATAGACGAAATGTTGGTGTGCTATCTATATTATGCTATTGATATTTTAATGGTAATTGTTCTGCCGAGATTGCTGGGTATTAAGCTCAATATTCGGATATTGCTTCTATAAAGATACTCGAATTAATCGCGGTTATCGTACTCGCGTTATGTTGATTATACATTTGATTGTACAATTAAATTTCGGGGTACTAAGGAACTTTCTATTCGAAGATATATGCTTTGTGAACTGTATGACCTCCAAAAATTCAAATCAAATGTTCACAAGATTCCTGTGTTAATTGACATTAAAAAAATAGCTACTTAATAAAAAATAAGTTTAATTAAAAAGATAGCCGTGGATTGAATATAAATCGCTGGACATTACTACCTCATTCACTATTCTAGCAGCCACTGGTATCAATTTGTGAATAAAGTACATATATATGATTCTAGATCTAATAAAGTCACTCATTAGAATCTTCATGATATAAATGTAATTATAATCGTTAAAAATTCATTATATTCGCATAAATACATTAATTTAATTACGAAATATATAATAATTTAATGAAAGAAAATTGCATACACTTAAATTATTAACACCGTTGCTTCATAAAATTATAATTTCTTTTTACAGAAATTTTATTAAACAATTCAAGGACTATATCGTCTTTTTATTAAGTATCTTATCTACATATAGTTTAAAAGGGAAAACTCACTTTCATTTACAACCGTTTGTAAATAAAATGTATATAACATAGCGTACACTCAGGACGAAAGGAAATAAATGTACGAGTAATCTGTTTGAAACAAAAAAATACAAAAAAAAAATTCAAAAAAGGAAAATATGTACAGAAAAATTTTCTTATGTGTACGTAATTTGCTTATAAAACATTTTCATGAAAATAACTTTATAACCACTTCTGTTTCACTACTCTTTATCATCACAACATAAAACATCCCTTTTTTTTTGCTCATCCACTATAAGAACGTTGGAAAATTCTTTTGCACAAACAGTTTGAATTTGTCTGTTGTCCTTAATAGATACAGTTTATCCTGAAGAACAGTGGTTATTGGTTACGTGTAATTGAAAGGATTGATTTTCGCGGGAAAACTCTTCAATTATTAGTTATTAAAATTTAAAAAAAGTGTGAATATACTTTTATTTTATATACATAAAAATTCAGTTTAAATAAAAAGTGTGCTAGTTTTTTTAAAGAGTTTGTTTTTTTCACCTATTTAAAACGAATTTAATAAAGTATTTTTATACAGGAAAAAAAGTATTAAATATGTAAATTGTTATTATAAATTTAATTAAAATATATAATAATATTTTGTCGTATAAGAATTAAAAAAAACAAATTGGTCATTTTAAACAAAAAGTATAAATATGAGTTACAAAAGAAGTATATTTATTGGTATTTTCTTAACCATTATTGTCCTTTTAATATCAACATTAACATTTTTCTTAAGTCAGGGTAAGTACTCTACGAGTAATTTAAGATTCTGACCATATAATTCATCATAATTTGAAATTTATGTATACATTGACTATTTAGCATAGTTCTATAATTATTGAAAATATTAGTAATTCTATACTTGCCGTAATGGGGAAAATTTTTAAAAAAAATCCAACAAGGAAAAATGACAAAAAAAAATCATCAAGGAAAACATTTAATGTATATAAACAAACTCAACCCAAAATAAATTCATCGTCACATACAAATATTAGAGTTATCCAGCGAATTATATACATGTAGTCGTATATAAAGAAGAAAATGAAAAGATATCCTTGCCGTACGCTATACACGACTATGTATTATTTATACAAAAGTTCCTTGACATTCTTCAAATTCAAAAGAAACAAAAAAAAAAAAAAATGCATTTTCTGCAAAGTGCATTTTATAATCTTTAAAGTTATATTTCTCCTAGTATGCGATATTTAAATAATGTAGACCACTGATTTTTTTTTTCTGAAATAAATATATCCATCTGAATGTGAAAATCCTTTTTATCATGTTTAATAAAAGTTAGTTTTCAGTTGTAAAATTTCATTTTCATTTATTATCATTGAAGTTTTGAAAGATTATTTTATTATTTTTAAAATTATTCAATATTTATATAAAAATTCAATTTTAATTTAAATTCAATTCGAATTTGATAAAACAGTAGTGTATCCTTTTGATCTCTTTTGAAATTGATAATATTCAAACTTTATATAAATAAGAACAATTACTTAATTTATACATAACAATATTATGCTTTAAATAGAATATATATATATACATGAGCTAATATGAAGTCCTTGTGATTTTATATAGTATTAAGGATGTTTAGTTACAGGAAAATTATGCACATCATCGTGTTTTGTTGCATAAATGATATATTAATCTGAATGTTATTATTAGGTAAGTGTGAAATGTATTGAATTTGTAATAAGATCCTTTGGATATATATAGTACATTGTTCTAAAAACTGCTAAGATAATTGTTCTATTTATGTATTGAGTGTTCCTTAAATAAATAGCCTTGGCCAAGCGGTTAGCGAAAGAGCTATGTTTTATCACGTAGTATAATAAAAATATCATTTACAATATGGTACAAACTTAATTTATTTAACATAAAATATTTTACAAATAAAATACAAATAATTAGCAATAACAAATTACTTTAGTTTCCTTATTGGAACTTTATTTAATAATGCTTTGTTAGCTGTAATAGTGCCGCCGCTTATATAGTGGTGTAATCTGTATTAAAAACATTGTCGTATTTTCTCAATAGTTCTTTCCACAAATTTTTAAACTATTCTCGATCATTTCTAGGGTTTTCCTGGATTGTTATTTATTATTTTCGAAGTTTCATGTTTGTTGCGGCTATTGGTGTGCAGATATAGTATTGTAGAAAATATAATCGTTATGTAATATAATTACTCTCGGTGGTGTGCAGGTAGTATTGTAGAAAGTATAAATGTTGTGTAATAGATGTTGTGTAATAGATGGCGTGCACATAGTTGTGTAACAATATCGTAAATTAAGGATAATAAAAAAGATAATGTTAACTAGAACATTAAGGAATAAAACAGAACAATTCATTGTAGATTAAAAAGAATAGCAAATTACATTGCTCATAAATTGAATATTACAAAATAGTGTAAATTTTATGTTAGAATATCCAAGGATCGTATTACTGGCAATGTCTTAAAAATAAGGTGACGAATGGAGTGGCGGACTATCATCGAAGTTATGCAATCAATCGCGACAACAAAACTAGGTAGCTAAGGATTTATGCACCACTCTATTGAAATATTCAAATGTATAACCTGATAATTATGATTGATCCTATATTCTCCATTTGTTATTTTTCAGCCAGTAGACAAACAGTAACATTATCTTTTTTAGCCTCGATCATACACAATTACTGATATATATATCAATATATCTTGATCGAGTTATGGTGGACACTATGTATATTGAAATATTCCTCTCACTTTTCACATGTAAAAGTTGAGATCCAGTGGGCTTCAATCTTCAAAATATAAAATTTTACTTCCTCTTTAATAAACAATATTCATAATGTATAGTTATATTGTTTGCGAATATTTTTCAGATTATGTTATCATTTTCATATTTTATTGATTCAAAATATTATTCTAAAGTTTTTGCATTAATAAATTTCGTTTCTTAAAGTTGTGAAATGTTAGGAAACGAAAATTGCAAGTAAATATATGCGATGTAACTACAAATCGTGTGTTTATTTCTTATATTTCGAAATAAATATTTTATAAATTCAAATTTTAATGTGGTTTTTGAATTTTCGAGTAGAAAGTTAGAAGATTATTATTTTGGCCAAGTGTATATATATCATACATAATTTTATCAAGTCTCGAATTAAATTTCATACGATAATAGTTAAAGAATTATATGATCATAGCACTCCGACCTTGTGTATGTGATTCTATTATAAAATGCATGTAAAAAATAAATGCATTATTTATAAATTGATTTTTACAGAACGAAGGTATATTGAACATAATTTGGCAGGTTTTCATTGAAACATATTCAAAGAATGAAATTCTTAATTAAAAGTTGCAATCACTGCAAATAAAGTTAATTAAAATTTTCGTCATCTTCAGTGCATGAGTGTCAATGTTTCTGGACGTTGGTTATAATATGTTAAGTGAGCAATTGGCAATATTTATTGCGTTTTTATAATCAAATCTATATATATCCCAATTTGGTGATCCTTGACTTAGTATTGTCGAAAAAGTTCTTAGATTTCATGCCAATCGAAATTTACCATTGAACTGGGCTGTGATGTATGTGTATCAGCACATTTTACACATTGGTTTGTTATAAATACTCGTATATTGATAAGAGATATTAATAAAATATGATTAAAATTTATAAGAATGATAATATTACAGATTGTAGAACAGTTATGTTAGAACCAATATTGAATAATTAAATTAATTTATTTAATTTTTGAATTTATCAATAATATCAATTTATTATTAAAACTGTGTATGATGCCATTGCTGATGTGAGCTGCTCTTATAAAATTTACGATAAATGTAGGATGTATATTAGTTTTCAAAGGTTCCAAGTGTATAATTTAACTACAGATAGTTTAACTGTTTGTTATGCAATTTTCGTCTCATTTTCTATTAGTATTCATGAATTTTAAATATCTTGTGATGATATCTGTGAACGTGAATACTTTGGAATAGAATTGTTACTGCTACACAAACCTATATTACTATTTTGTTGCATATAGTGTTTGTATTCCACATTTGTACTAAACTGTTGTCTAATCCAGACTTTGAATAGCTATCTAAATTCATTAACATACAAAGTAGTCATAATTATAAGATTGAGCATAGTAAGTGAAAATTTGGAAAACAGATTATATCTATGAGGTTCACATCTGATCTATAATCAGAACCTAGATAAAAGAGTCAGGACTACCTAACATACTATATTTTATTTTGTTTTCTTCTATATTTTATTTCTTATCTTTTTCTATACCATTTTCATACAGCATGTGTGTATTTGAGTC
>JANSTX010022484.1:0-15754 GCA_027564355.1 Penthetria funebris
ATGTATATTTATTATTTATTATTTATTTTTACATTAGATATCCACTCATAATTCCTAATAAAGAATAAATTTGTATTCCGGGAGGATAAAAATCAATATATTCACCTTCAAAAACAGTAAATGAAGATATTGAACTACCTATCGATGTGTAGTCATTCAAAAGAAATGTCAATTAGTTGTTTTTTTTATATACATAATGGGATAATGTAATTATGCTCGTAAAAAAATGTATGCATTTAAATATAATTAATTACAGGTCAAAATTATCGATATGATCAAGATGAGAATCAATTCAAACACGGTACTTTGTCGTAATCGATGATCAAAGACGCTACACATTTTAACATACATCACTGTCAGTAAAAGTTTACACAGAGAATCCCGCACAGTGTCAAAAAATTTAAGTGCATGGTTTCCACCATCATGAGTAGTTAACGTAATAATCCTTATTTTAAAATCAGATGTGCCATTTTCGAGTGTACAAGGACCTCCTAGCAACATGTTATTGAGAATTCAGTGTTTTCTCTAATTCACACATCTTTTAATATACTATTAAGGTCGCCAAAAGCATGAAATTATTGAGAGCGATGTAACTTATAAAATAAATTATTTTATAAATGTAGATTCCTCTGCAACAAAAAAAGTATGAACTTGCTTAAAATTGTTGTTGATTTCTGAGGCATTTTGAATCATAACAAAAATTGTATGGGAAATGGTAAACTTATGCAGAATGATATCAGCGAGTAAATCGGCAACTTTAATCGACTGTTTAAAAAAAAAAAAAACAGTTTCTAATCCTCATAAAGTTTCAACTCATTGGAGCTAAACTTAAATCACATCCTAAAATAAAAAGCAAGTAGTTCATAGACTAGTATTATATCTGTCGCCTAACTAAGTATTTCTTTATTATGTTTAGATTTGTTGTAAAAATATATTCAAAATTTTATTGGTTAACGACGGAAATACTCTAATTTTTCCAGGATTTAAAACTTTAAAATAAACCTTTATCCTTTAATGTTAAACAATGTATTTAAAATGTATTTAAATACGGATTTATTTGGAAAACATAAAGAATGTATTTACCCTCAACTAAATATAAATCAACGGTTATTTTATGATTTTCATTATTAATTTTTTTTTTTAAATAATATTAAAACTGCTTGCGTATTCAAAAATGCGGAGAAGTAACTTTAATAAAATTACAATTTTAAAATTTATTTAAAATCATATACATTTGATTTTAAATACATTATAAATTTTTTGAATTTATAATAATAAGAATAAGTGTTAACATCATTTTTAACAAAAGAATTAAAATGTTCATGATTTATTAAATTAAAAATTATATGTGAAAGAAAATGACTAAAAAGCATTTTCTTAAATTAGAAAGTTGATAACTAAATGCAGTATGGGTGCCAACGCCTCGTCAAGAACTGACGTCAATTTATTGTCCGACGATGATGGTAAGTAAATTTTATGTTCAATAAAAACTAAAAACAAAAATATATGAAAAAGTTTATTTATAATTTATGATCCAATTTGACAGACTATTATAATTAATGTCTTAATCCTACTTGTAAATGAATGAGTCGTTGGAAACAGAGTAATAGAATAATTTATTAATTTTCATTTACGTTACACAATAACTCATGGAATTGTCTGATTTTAACATTTGAATTAAAAGATGTTTTTAAATTTTAAATTTCATAATAACACGCCAAAGCCAGTCAACGTTTTTAGCCTAGACACATGGGTTTATAAAAGTCCAACAAAATACTAATTTACTAATTCAGATTACAGATTTTAGTTCCAATTTTTCATCTTGGCAAGAGTTCTGTGTTTGCCCTACTGTTTGGTGGTAACATCTCTCCGGACAATAGACCTATATTCGTTGATTTAGTGTTGTAAAATACTACTAAAGTCGCTAATTCTTACAGATTTTAGTTCAATTTTTCATCTAAGCATGAGTTCTGTGATTGTTCTATTGCTTGGTGGTAACATCTTTCCGGACAATAGACCCATATTCGTTGATTTAGTATTATACATAGATAACGTAACGATTATAGCTACACTAACCATCAACTATTCAAACCATAAATTTTATAATTGGCATTTTTGATATTTTATGCAAGTATTACCATACATTCTGATATATAACAAACGTAAAGGTATGTACTTGTATTATTTACAGCATTATACTTGTGTAATATTATTGAAAACTTTTGTAAATGCATTTCCTATATTGTATTATGTAGCACTCACTACATTCTGCATTCTTACATAATATTATTTGCAATACAGATTATCAAATCAAAACTTTATGACATTGACTTTTATATAATAATGTATTTGAAATTTATGGCAAACATTATATATTCCATATGCGTCTTCTGTTAAAGGAATAAAAGTTTTAAGAATGTAGATATTCGAATGTTAGAATGTTAAAATGTCTTGAATTTGAACTGTGAAGAAAAAAAAAGTTTCCGATTGTGTTTTCTTCTATCCATGACTCTGTTGCCATGCATGTGCTATATGTATGTTATTTATATTCATCAACATGTCAAACTCCACATGGGAGTATATGGTGTCAACGAGAAACCGTCGATGTCCACAATTCTTGGTCAGCATTTTATTTTTCATCACTTGTATTAATGACGGTTCTTAGTTATTCTTGGACAATGAGATAATATATTTCACCTGATTATTCCAGACAATTGCGTATCTTGCAACAGTGCTGGTTCAATTCACATTTTATTTATGTCAGATCCAATGTTGACTAATGTTTGGATGTGTGCCATGATGGCAATAATAATAGTATCGACCAACAATTATTTTTAAAAGTATGCAACTTATCCTTTTTTTTTAATTTACACCGACTTTTAAACTCATATATTCAACATGATATCTAAAAGATCATATTTCAAAAACAGAACTATTAAGATTGGTATGTATCTTAATAGTTTTCTTTTAGATCAACTAGTAAGCTGTATTTCATACACGTGGTTTCAATTTCACCTTAATGTTTATCTTAAATTGCAATAACAGAAAAATGTTGTCGTGAAGTCAAGATTTTCAAGTCGGCTGTAATTAGACTCCATCTGACACCATGCGGTTCAGTTCTTACCTTTATTATAACTTAACCCAATACGTGCAAAATCGATTAAATGTGTTATAAAATTCATCTCTGTCTTTTTACCTGAATCTATGACGGCAATCTTGCTGCAATCAAGGATTTAAATTCAACACGACTTATCGGATGTATGCATTATATTTTATAAACATGTGCACCCAATTAGAAAAAATTACACATGTTGATGATGATTACAGCATGTGCATGTTTTTCTAGTTTGTGAAAGATAATAAAGAGGAAGAGATTGTGTGGAATGATTTCGAAATAATTAAATAGCAAATCGAAATCAAAACAATATATTGATTTTTAAAAGGTTCTCTGCATATGAAAAATTAATCTTAGTGGTGGAAGGTAGTTCTGAACCTCACTCACTCTATCAGGAGTAAGAAAACATAATAGAAAACTTGATAATGAATTGAAGATGCTGACGATCAAAATTGGAATACTAATACCCATATGTACTAGTCAAATCTATAAAAGATAAAGGCGAAAATATTTTGATTGCTGACAGAAAAGTAAATAATATGTGGAAGCAATATAAATAAACAATAGTCCTATTGCTTTTGTTAAATAAAATCCTAATCCAGTCACATCCAGTTACATCCCATCAGATCTTTGAAAATATCTGAATAATATGGGTTTTCAGTGGTTGTCAAATTTACTAAATAAGTTGTTACATGGAGATGCGATGCTAAATTCATGGACACAAAGCAATCTCTTACCATTTTAGAAAGAAAAAAATTCCACCTATTATCAAAATATAATCAGACAAATTATAGACCGCAAATTCACAGCATATAATTGGCTTTAAATATTGGAAATAATATGGAGAAAACGTGTCCACCTGCAAGGTACTTGGTAATCGGTTTATATTAAAACAGAAATTTGTGGTGAAATAGATTGAGAAACAAAAGTTCAACCTTGAAAATGTAATAAGACAAAGAAGGAGAAGAAGAGAACCTTTCTTTTGTTATTTTCAAAGAATTAAATTTGATGCTAAAAAAGTTCTTTTATAATCAGCTTGTCTATCTTTTGCTGATGTACTTAAACGTCAAAGACTTACATGAAAATATTGAGCAATCGATTTTTTTTTTATTTATCTGCTATAATATGTACATTTTTACGAGTTACCCAATAAAAAAATGTATAAATTGGCCCATTCATAAAATCCGTAAAAATCAATTGATATTTTATAACCTCTTTGAGCATTCAAAACATTCAGCCAATAATTTACTTTTCGTTTAAGGATAGAACAATTTATAAGAAAATTTCTCAAACAATATAACAAGCGTTCAAAAGTATCTATTCGAGGGTAGATATATCAATAAGTATGAATAATATATAATTTATTACATTGTTGTTCATTCTTTGAAACGTCGTTAAGAATAAATGTATATATATTATACTTTTTATAAAATTATATAAACACTGACTTTAATATTTAAGGAACCCAAGAATACATGCAAATAGGTGGAAATAAAAGCTGTAATTCCATCTAAAAATCAAAAAGTTAAAATATATGGGAATGTTACTGATTTGTTTAGATAAAATGATATCATCAATGTTGTACAATATTATAGCATGTTGCTATAGGCCACTTATAAAAATATGTTGTTTTACATCAAGTGTCACTTACATGCGATAAAACATAATTATGGTATTAACATTCCTAAGTACCTTGAACTGCATACCCTTAGCTATCTATTATTAGTTTGTACTCGAATATATATACATTAGTATGTGTATTTCAATAGTAGTAGAAAAGGTAATCACTCAAGGATTATTAAAGTTAAGAAAAGCAGCAAAACAATGTAATAAACAACAATAAACTGCAATAAATTGAATTAAATGAAAAATGCACCAATCAAATCATAATATGAATTGATCAACAGTGTTAATAGTATTGTTTTTATCAATTTAATTGATTTTGTACAAATATATTTAAGATTATTATATTTAATTGAAAACTTATGGCAATCTATGAAGAGACTATCTAGAATTTCGAGATGGACACGTACGCCAACGGTTCACAAGCGATTTGTTAAATCATTGAGTGCATGACGGCTATCTCCATGACTATATTTGCTGATGCATGGAGACATGTTGGTGAGAATTTTATTTGTTTCATTAGTTATGGATTAGTGATGACACGTGGAATTTAATATAAAATAATATAATAATGAGAAGGAGAAACATCAAAATTATAATTAACAACAGCAATACGATGGGTGAACTGGACAAAGAGGCTTACCCTCTCTCTGGCAAGCAATCTAATCGGACATTGCATTAGAATATAACGTCCAATTCAATCTAGAAACGGTTTGCTGATCTTAAATGAGGTACAGCAAATAAAAAATATAAACAGAATATTTCATTGAGTTATTGAATAGTACCGAATTTCAAATTACTCAGAGTACAGTTGACCAAAGACTGGTTAGAAGACGATTTAGTGATTCTGCTCCAAAACTCTGAAAATGTTTGATATGCTATGAGATTTCAAAAATTCTAAAGTTGCGCCTTTAAAACTAATTGTTTATCGCTACTATTGTATGGCTGCGAAACTTAGAAGGTGACAAATAAACATCGTGTCACAAGTACTCAATAGGTGTCTCAGGCGCACACTAAAAATTTTCTAGTAAAATATAATATTAATCGAGAATTTGTGAAGACTGGCACATATGGAGGCGATAAATAGAGTTGTTATCCGAAAAACGTGGAATTCAATCGGTCATACACTGAGGCGACTGGTCGGTGATATTGCAAAATACACACTTGACTGGGATCACACGGGTAATAGAAGGCGCGATCGTTCATAAATGACGTGACAAAGAATCGTCATTAAGAAGTATAGTATCAGTGGTGGGATTGAAGTGAAGTGAAGGTACCGGCCAGAGATCATGAACAATGGTGGTTGTCGTTGACAAAAACAGGTTGAATGGATCAATAAGTAATGTTTGTATTTTTTCGATACACTTATTTCTTCTTCTTTGGTAATTCAATAATCAATTGGGGATTGTTTATTACTTCACAACTTTTATATGAAAATTAATTTTACATTATTCCATTTAACGTTCAATTTTCTTAATTAAGTATTATTTCATAGATTATGTACTAAAGCAGTTAATTACATAATAATGTACTATATGCAAGTAAATTGAATTATTTGAATAGCAACTTAGTTCTGGTTTAGTTTACTTTGAAATATTATAGGCAATAATAAAGCATCTATTTTTGATTATGCCTTTGCCATTATTATATAAAATTATAAATGTATTAATAAAAGGGAAATTACAGATGAAGCAAAGTTCAAAAACAAAGTTTAGAATAAGAAAATTATTTAACATTACTCGTAATTAACAAAATTTACTTACATATTTTGAACAGAAGAATCGTAACTCTGCGAAGTTTTGATGACACAGAAGATATACATGTTATTATTCAGTAATACAATCAATGTTTCTAACCCTAACTAAGCATAGAACTGCAATAAATGGATTTTAATGATAATGTAGCATAGTTTCTATAAATTTGATACACAACAACTGGTTAGTGCACGTACATTCATCATTTGATTGCAAATACTACAATCCTTAAAAAAACTGTAATAAAACTGCAAGAATAATTATAGAGAATATAATAGACTTTAGAACAGTTATGTTGAAGCGATATATTGAAGTGCACGATATTGTTTGTATGTGTGTAATGTACGTTTGAAATTACTCGATATTATTATAAATTTGTGCATTTTTAAATATTATTAAATTTATTGGATTTATTACAACCATGCGTCTTTGCTAATGCAGGCTCATCTGTTAAGTAGATGATCTTAATATTACATTCACATATCGCTTAAAATATTTTTATCTACTCGTATGAATGCCACCAATTCTTTTCCTTAAATTTAATTGACCATTGTATTTATTTAGTCATACACATTTATTTTTTACAAATAAACTTTCTTTTTTAATTTCAATGTATATCCTTTTCATCGAGATAAACTTGCAACTTAATACATTAGTTAAACAGTAATGCTATGTTTCAACCAAGTCCGATATAGCTTTGGGTTGTTATGTCAAAAAAATCGGCATTGTATATTTAAATGAGTGTTTACACCGAGCCACGATATCCGGGCCCGACATCGTAGATGTTTTTGATTGCTATACGATTTCATAAAATGAAAGACATTGATTAAACAACAATTTCACAATTTATTTATTTTTTAAAATTTCAGTGAATTTTGACCACTTTCAAATTCTACGTGCTATTGGAAAAGGAAGCTTTGGCAAGGTAAGATTTTATCAAATTATTATACTAAATTTATAAATAAAATTGGAGCTAAGTTTGGCAAAAATATGCGTTTGCCCTTATGACTTCACATTTTTATATAAGATCTATGAACAGCAATTTATGTGTTTAGAATTGAATACAAAAAAAGATCGTGGTAAACGTACATATTGCATGTAATTTTGTCATTACAATTATTAAAGAATTATATGGTGTATTTGTGGAGTATTATTGTCAACGAACTTTTGATAAGGCTTACGACTGTAAAAATTACCGTTCTATTTTGTGTTAATAGTACGGAGGAAGACACCATTTGCGATAATGTGCACGAATGCCTGAGGATGACTAAGGAATGAGGTCATGATGTTAAGCTTAGGATAAATCCAGACAAAACAACAATCGTTCCATTCACAAAGACAATGAAAGTATAAAGGTTAATGTATCTTAATTGGGGAGGAAACACAATCGAGTTTCAGGACTTTATGCGTGCTCACTTAGACCAGAATTTAACATAGCAAATACATCAGAAGGAAACCAAGGGTCCTAAAATGGTATGCAGAAGAGTGATGGGCATCAATTGGGGGTGCAATCCAAAAATAATACGCTGGATGTACACTAGCATTGTGAGACCGATCGTTACATACTCAATTGGTCACTATAAAGGCTAATTTAATAATTTTGTAATTACTTAATGGCCGTGGTTTTCGCTGATAGAAAATGTCTACTGATCCGTTACTCATTTTGATGATCATATTTACGTTAATTATTGATCACGCTGAGTGTATTAAGAAACTGAAATTTTTCATGTATTACATTGAATAATATTACTTGTAAGTTGTTACGATTTTATTGAAGATAAAAACACTATTATTGTGACATTTTCTATATTCAAATTATCATAATATGAAGGCGACTTTAAAGTTTAAATAAAATCTATACTATGCACCCTCATTTTTCATATTTTCGATTCAATAAAAAACGTCGTACGATCACATCAAATTGTATACATTCAACTAAAATGAAATATAGTTTTTATATGAAGACTGAATGATGCCCTCAAGTTAATAGGTAATTACATCTTTTGTCTATCTATACTTTTACGCTCCAGTATACAGAAGACATTCATACATTTTATAGGATAAGATATAATACCATTATTTAGCATTTGAATCATATCCCCGTAAAAGGATATTTTTAAATTATAAAATAAAAATTCAATAGAAATAAGATTAAATAAATGAGTTATTAAATATATAAAAGAAAGTAGAAGAAATTCATAAAAATTCCCTCGTACAACTCTATACGAGTAATAATATTCGTAATTCAAATTTTATTTCCTTCAAATAGTTCAATTGGTTGCTTTAATAATAAAAAAAAATAACTAAGTGCAAAACTTCAACTGATGTCTTAACTAAATTATGTAATCCATTTATGGTAATACGATACTAATGATTATAATCCTATTATCATGAACTTAAGATTATAACATCAAAAAGCTATGAAATTCTAAATTTCAAGAGATGAATTGGACAAATTAGAATAAAATTTAAAAATTAATTACAAGGTGAAGTTTAAAGTGTATATGATCTAAGTTTTGCTGCTACATTGTTACCGAATACAATAAAAAAGGTTATTGTAATAATTATTCAGGATTAATTCATTATTTTCAGCCAAATATTCGTAAAGAGATTAGTTTAAACGACTTAAAAATTTGATTTTGCTAACGATACAAATAGACGAGGCAATGAGCTTTCAATATTTGGATTTTTTTTTTTTGGAAAAAACCATGTGTTACACAAACAAAAGACGCGTCAAGTGTCATGCTAAGGGAGATGTGACAAAACAAAAACTGGGATTACGTTTTTTTTTAATCAAATTTTGTATCGATACTGTGGTATGGCAGTGACACTTGAAATGTTGCGAATATTATAATTTCAAAAATCTAAATAATAGTGATGAAGCAGATTGTTTCCAGCGGTAAGATGTGAATTGAAAAGAAGTTACTGATCAGCGATTATTATCATTGGCGTTTATTCGTTGCTATCATATGTTCCCGTGCAAATTGAATATTGAGAATATAATGATGAAAATATTTTTGACGAAGTCATTAAATATTATCAATATATAAGAAAAACTTGAAGTAATATTTTAATTCAATGCATAACAGTTTTATTCAAATTGATAATTTGCATTCATTATAAATTGATAAATTACAATACTTTTTCAAGAATAATATGCTATGTAAATCAGACGACTGTTCTTGACAAGAAGTTAATATTGTTTAAATTATCAACATTACGTTGCTGTAAAATATTTTTCATTTCGCTTAACTACCTAATTTAGCTAAGAATAGTTCTAAGTCAGTTTATTTTTGGGCAAAGTAACATAAATACTGAGCCAATGGAGAACGTTTAGATTCTATTATTGTAATTTACTCAAATTCGAACGACATTAAATGGTATGTGGTGAAATCTGTCGATGTCACACTTCTTAGTTGTGATAGTATTTTCTGACGTTACGACGAAACGATCTATGGACACGATCAATACGATGTTAAAAACTTTTGTGTTGGAACGACAGTGAAAGGTTAATGCATCACTTTGTGACGTTGTTTGAATTTTAACATTACCGCTGAAAAAGTATATAGAACATCATGATCTATTTAATAGTTTATTTATTTGAACGATATGATAAAGCAGTTGTGTAATGGGGAATGTTCGTTCAATTATGCGGTGTAGTTCTGTAATTAGACGATCACTTCTGTACATATATTGTACGTATGGTCGATATTAATGTTATAAATAGAACTTGAATTATAAGTAGTAATTAAATATTTTGATTGATATCATTTGAATTGCTAAAAAGCAGTTGTCCATAAGTTTGTACATACAAATAATTATAATTGTTGTATGCCAATAATTATATAGATATCTGATAATTAGTATAATCGATTTAATGTACAATTATATGATTTACAACCGCATTCAGAGACATTTAACGCTACTAAATAATTCTGTTAAATTAGAATATATTTACATTTATGAGTTGGTAACACCTAAACGTAATCTATTGATTGAAAAATCGTTTACAATTATTGGTGCTGTCTATACGAGTATGCATAACATAATATACTCGTAGATTAGCAAGAAAGCAATTATTTTACCTTAATGAACAATTTATCTAATGGAATTATAGGTTTGGATTATAAACTGTAGATAATTACAACTTACAAGTTAAATTAAATTTGATTTTATGACGAATTATATTAAACGCAATTTTGAATGTAATATATAAAAAAATACAGTTTTTGGTATTGACACAAAATCAATAGTTATCTCAGACGTAAACTTACAATTAGCTGGGTAAATACTGACAGATCTGGAGGCAAGAATAACCATCATTAGTCAGTGTAGTACGAGTAGTAAGAGATAGAGCGGAGTTATAGTACTGACCACAAATCGTGAATAATGGCGCAGTTGTTCGTTCACGCTCTAATAAAGATCGATATAGTAATACTGACACTCGTCGCGACTTACGTCAATATTCGAAATAGATTAAAATTTATATACGAATGGATGTAAGTGGTTCGCCACTAGGAGTAATTTGGAGTGTTATTAAACCATAACCGGTCATATAAATTATATATAAATTAAAAATTTTAAGTATAGATAATTTTGACTCGTTCTTTTTCAATCCTGTAGTATAGGTGTAAAGATTTTCAATAAGCCTCTCGAATTAACTTTTAGCTTCAGATTTAAGGGGCTATTTAAGTAAAAGTTCAGATCAACAGCTAAAACTTTTTTGGTAGTATATATAATTTGAATGGTGCGATTGACGCGCTTTATTTGGTCCCTTATTGTGATTTTAATGAAAAAGTCATTCGGATATCACTAATGGTAATTGGAACATAAACGAATATGTGGGTCCATAATTTGATAGTCATTTAAATTAATTTAATAATCAATTAAAAGCTTTATAACAACCAATTGAATGAAAAAAATAAATTTGTAGTTGATTTAAAATAATTATAGTAATTCGATAATAAAAAGTATATGTAACGCCAATACAGTCAGTTGTTCACGATTTATTGAACTGAAATAAAACTTAAAGAAATATTTTCACAAAAGCAATCAAAAATTCGGTAAGAATTAAATTATCTTTAAATTTGAAGGGGATAATATGAGTTTCATATATATATAGGGATGTTATTTTTTATTTTAGGACATAAATATATTATTTTCAAATTTCATTGCTTTATGTTCATCAAAAACAAGATTAAAAATTAACGTTTTTACGTATTGAAGTTTTGCAAAATAATAACTTTTACTTCGCACACATCAAACAAACACATTGTTCACGATTTGTGACCGAAGGCCCTATTTTACTTCTTTACACCTTAATACAAATGCCAGCCTCCTAATGACTGTTATCCACCATGTTTTTTTTATATTGTCGTCCAGGTCGGCTATAAACCTGAGGATTCTAATAAAGCGAACATATTGCGATATCATCGACCGGACCGCCACAGTAATAATCGTATCCATCGTCACAAGATTCGACAATCTTCACAAATTACATTTGAAATTACAAACATATTGTTAATATTCGTCTAAAACACCTATTGACGAACACACTTGATATGTTGACGAACACAACTGACATGCTGAATTTCATTATTCTATAGTACTTTTTTTTTTTAAAACAATGGAAAATACAATACTATGTTGCTTATTGACTTTAAGCAATCATTCGATAGTATTGATCGTGGAATGATATGGATAATTTTAGAAAGTTATGGAGTACCGTCTAAACTGGTGAACATGATCCGCGGTAAATAGTGATTTACAATGTAGAATTTTGCATCGTGGAAGGCTTGATGATAATTTTAATGTACATAGCCGTGTAAACTAGGAAAGTATACTGTCTTCGCTTATTGTTCCTAATCATTTTGGGTGGTTATGAGTTATAAGTTAAATACTGAACCGCATGGTATCAGATAGCGTCTAATCGGTTAACTAGAAGATCTCAATTTCACTAGCATTGCAAACTGAGTTAGACATATAAGGATGAAATTGGAACGACTTGCAAAATACAGCACACAACTCGGTCAAAATATCAATATGTCAAAGACGAAAATAAAGAAGAAATAGATGAAGTTAAAGAACTTGGGTAATATTGTATGGCTGCGGAACTTGAAAGGTTTTCGTCAATAGGTACCTCAGGACAATTTTCTTATAATATCAAACATGGCGAAGCATTCGTCAGAAGTCTACTACCAGTGGTAGGGAATGAAGTGAAATAAAGCAGAAATCGGCAAAAAGGCTACTTGTTCGTTGACCTATGTCCCTGCATTAAGTAAAAATGAATAATTGCACAGAACATAACAACAGAAGATCAAGATATACGATGATGATCTGATAAGTCTCTATATTGCACGAGCAGATTACCATTTCATTTGATACTTTTTAATGTTCCGAGGGATTGTGTTTTGAAAAAAAAATTACCTCTTAATGCTATCACGGTCATCTAGGTATGCCAATACAAAAAACTTATCAGACCGCTTGTATACTTATATAAATTTTCTCATAAAACTTAATAACATATGACTTTTAGAATTATTAATGGTGAAATATTGTCGATATTAAGAAATAAAATATTATGGATATTTTATGTACATTTATTATTAATACATTGACCATTAAATTCTCATATTACCCCACGCTCATATTAGCTTAATAAGTATTTTATAATAAAAACAATCTTTTATTTACACATATTCAGAACACCCCATTTTCTTTTGATGAAAATATCAATAATTTTTAATAGGAAGAAAATTCCTTAGAAAATTTTCATATTTAAAAACATCACAATTCGATGAATCATGTAATTGTGTATTTAAATGGTAAATTATCGACCGGTAACATGCTGACATTTTCAATAAGGTTTCGAAAGCATTTCTATTTCCCTTAATTAGCAAAACATGCAAACAAAGAGCGCAAAGATAAGTTTATCGAAATGGAAATGCTAAAACTGGAAAATGAGTGTACGAGTATATTATTTTTTTTATATACAATAAGATAACGATAACATAATGTAACTAAAATATCCTATAACATAAATGTTTCTCAATTTGTAATGTACATTATTAAACGCCTCCAATATACTATCTTTATTCGCCTTGTCTTGAGGATAAAAATATAAGTTTTCCCGTTCTTGTATGTTCTGAATAATTTAAACATTATTTGATAGATCTATAACAAACTAGACTTCCTAAAAATAGACTAACGTACGAGAGACAATTATATAATGTACAAAACTGCCCTATATTCCGATGTGGAATTTAAGTTGACATAATATTGATGATACGAATATGTATTTTTCACATAAAAAAATACAATATACTCGTATCATCAGCTTCACTAAAATGTATTATTTAATTATCATATATTGTATACAGGGCCAATGTATATATTGTAGATTTCACAAACAAAACGGAAATTAACTTCAAATTTTGACACAACTTTTCAATTATGACAAAATACACAAAAGTCTGTTGTTTTGAACGAGATAATATTAACATTTGACGAAATTACAAAAAGAAAGTAAAATACTTTATGTTTGCCTGGCACAACAGAAGAATTTGTCAATTAATAAACAGAAAGCACGCATAAATCTCAACAGTCTGAAAAATTTAAAGTTGTGAATGAGACATCTTTTGTGTAAAGCTAAGAAATACATAATTTTATGATTTTTGTATTAGTTACCTTTGCGTTCAGCATTTCAATTCATTCATTTATTCATTCCTTCATTCATTCATTCATATATCCTTTATTTTATAATACATATTATAAACAAATTGCAATTTGTGATAAATAATTAATTATATGTGACATCGCATCGTACCTTCGATGCTTATAGTAAACATGTTAACCTTATTTTAAATGTTTGAGTGTACTGTTCCAGGAGCTGTTGAGAACTAGGTAGGGATTACAAATGTAAAACCGAATTAATAAAAAAAAGAGACAGGAGTAAAAAGGAAGGAAGTGAATATAAGGAATATTAAAAAATAAATAATCTAACAGAAGCGCGTCATACCGTCCACGGCAACTCGATGAGTATCGTCAAATAAGAAGTGTCATTAATCATGAGTGATAATAAATACTAATACGTAATCAACCATGTTGTACTTGTGTTGTTTTTGCTCAATTTATTGACGGAATCAATGTCTGTAAATATGGTGTGAAGTAAGTTTAAAATCTGTATTATTGTGAGGTAGGAATTATGGAATTAGAATTTGGAATGATGATAAGCAATTGATGTAGCCAGATGTATAAAATGGTGATTACAGCTCATGTGGGCGCTTCTAATTTATAAATTATTATATTATACTATAATAATAATATCAATTATATGATAATAATGTTATACAAGTTCGAACGAATACAAGTGGAATAGATTTCATTTCAATGAGACACTTGATGTTAAAGTATCCTCATATGTTCAAAGTTGGTTTTGTTGGGTGTTATAAATGAGAACACTTTCAGAATCGGCCGTTATTATTGTAAAGAATCAGACCCGTTCTAAATAGTAAAGAATCAGCATTTTATAAAATTGCAACTAAAAACAATTGATGGCTAATATATGTGATGTGAAAATATTTGGTTTATGGCAACCATCTAACAACCAATTTAATGGAAGATTTGTCATACATGATTTTAATATATAGTAGATTAAATTCATACGAGAATACGTCGTGAATTAATTATTTTTGTATATTACATTCGTATTTGATTCTTTATTCTGGCACATGAAACATGTGATTGCATAATATGAGCAAAAATATTGTTGGTGACTTTTATGTTACCTTGTGAAATATATGTCAAAATGATGATAATTACCTATGATCTAAACAACGCATGGTTCAATTTTGAGTCCTTTCAGACTCATTTTGTGTATCATTTCTTTTTAAATGATAAGGCAATATGGGTGAAACTAATTGTTAATAATTCCTCATAGCTACGTGACTTTTTTCAGTTGCTTATAAAAACAAGTAGCAGCGGAATATTGTCAAACATTTCCTGCCTTTTTTTTTTTTTGTTTGGTATTGAATTTAAAGGATGTTAAACATCGTTACTTTTTTTTACATTTCAAAAAATTTAGTGCAATGTAGTTAGTTCTCATAACAGTACAGGAATAATAGAATTATTTATTTATTTTCTAGTTAATCTCAATTATATTTTACTTTTAGAACTTTGTGTCTACTATTTTTAGGCCCTGGGAACGAAGTTCCAAGGGTCTATTGTATTTGATTTCGTTCATGTAACGCCAAGAAATAAACAT
>JANSTX010022495.1:0-15752 GCA_027564355.1 Penthetria funebris
TGTTAGCCGCATATTCTCCTAGAGACCCTCCAATCACGGCCTGGATGCCTTTTAACGTCAATGCCCAGGACATAGTTTAAAACAAAATGTATTCACAAAATAGTGAAATTGTTTTCAAGGAAACAAATAATAAATTATAATATGTTTGTATCATTTTTTTTACATTACAATGAGACATTGACATAAAAAATGGTTCATATTTGATTTAGATTGGTGCTTATGCCTTTTAGTATAAATTTTAAACTTATGATCATAATGACAAAAAGTGCATCCCTTTCTGTCAAAAAACACAATCCACACCACATTAAATGACAAATTGAAAACAAAATGTCCATTGATACTATTGTGTCATTTCGAAATCATTCTGTCGGTATGTCGATCCAGCATGTGTCCATTATGTCATTGTGTCATTTTCATAATCATTCTGTCGGTATATAGATCCAGTATAAGGATTCAAATTAAATTCGAAAATTCAACTTAAAAATCAAATGTTTGATCGGAAATGGATAAGGAAATTTAAGCAAATGCATAATTTTATTAGTGATATTTTGTCCAAAGTGAATACTGGATGACAATATTCACCTAACACCTATTAATTTCAATTACTACATTCGAATCGGTGATATTTGATATTGTCCACTGACATTTTATATATGTGAACTTAATTGCAATTTAAAGTATTTCACAAAGGATATTATTTTAATTAATGAATTGAAAGTTCTAATTCACTCAGTCGTCTCGTGAGCACATATGCATTTCATTCACGATTTGGATGTACCATATATATGTCCTTAATTTGTGACATATATTATATTGTTTGTTGTAAATATTTTAGCAATTGCATTCAAGTGTTGTTATTTAAAACCACATTATAATAGGTTTTATAGCATAGGATTTTGAATCATTAGTCTTCTGGCTCCTTTTACATAAAATTAAACTTCGTATTCTTATATGTGAAATCTCATTTAAGATGTTTTTTTTTTTTTTTTTCCCGTAACCAAGTTAAGTATTACTATAAATTATAATATTTTTTTTATATTTTAAAAATAACTGTATATGCAATATGAATAATTTTATATGTTTTATGTTGCTTTTTAAGTGAACTTTCTATGCAGATTTTTTTAACATTTTACTCGTATGGTCATGAAATAAACGGTGTGTTTTTATGGCCTCATATATGATACTTAATATAGTCATAACATTATAACGAGAATTTATATATTATTAAAAAGATATATTCCTAAGATTTATGCTTAGTGTTTTTGGATTCCTTTTCATAGTTCTCAACTTTCAATATTACATATTATTATTGTTATTATCCGGTAGTAGATGTTTTTTTGATTACAAAATGTATTTTAGAAATATTTATGGGTTACAATCCCATGGTTATAATAGTTATATATGATTCGGTAATAAACTATAAAATATTCTTTTATTTATTCTAGATATCTTTGGCATTGTACGGA
This sequence comes from Penthetria funebris, assembly GCA_027564355.1. Taxonomy (NCBI): domain Eukaryota; kingdom Metazoa; phylum Arthropoda; class Insecta; order Diptera; family Pleciidae; genus Penthetria; species Penthetria funebris. The sequence goes on from JANSTX010022495.1 coordinate 1,467, forward strand.
AAACTAAATTATAAAATTAAAAATTGTTTTTAACAAATTTTCAGTTCATCCAAAATGGTTTTAGTGAGTCTAGTGTGGTAATTTGCAGCTATACTAGTGGATAATCTTCTGCTATACTTATTCTGTTAATGACAACATACAGCCTGTTGTGATTTTGGAATCAATGGTCGTAAAAATGGCTGGTTAATATATAGACTATATTAAGTCAATAATATACAGAAGAAGTTTCATTTCGATTATTTTCAACTTCCTTCAGATTAATGTCTACACTCATATAATACGAGCATATATTTGTAATTATTGTTTGTTTAAAAAAATTAAATTTTTTAACATATTTTATTTCCATGAGAATTTCATTAAAAAAAAATTATTAATTAATAAAAGTCAAAAATAATCTAAGATAAAATATTTTATAATATATAAAATTTCACCATTTTAAGAAATTAATATGCATTTTATGGGTGCATTCTGTATATATTGCAATATTTGCTTGTAATAAAATTCCAACAAAAGCATTGTTTCTAAATTGTAATTTATAATTTTAATGTGTAATATAACACCAAATAAATAAAATCAAAATACCAATCTATTCCATGTACTTACTATATAAGCAGATTATTTAATTTTTAGAAATTTTAAATTTTTCAAAAAAAAAAAACAATATACTAATTATTCGTGGATATGTAATAGACTGTAAAATGGAAAAAAAAAAAAAATAAAAATAATATGCAATTTATTAGCAACGATTCATTTCTGTAAATTGCAGTTTCCTTTCATTGTTATTTGTTTTGATTTTTTTTTTTTTTTTCTTCAATTTAGTTGTAGTTAGTTGAATGGAAAATATATAAAACATTAAAAATCGGAATTAAAATATTAGTTTTTACTTTTTTATTTATTTTCATTGCATAATTGTATGTGATATACGTGCATATGCTAATTATATATTTATTAGTCATATAAGAGTTGGTAAGTTAAAGGCTATTCTCATGTAACATTATGCTATCTGACGTAATAATACTTATTGTATAAAAAAAAAAATCAGTAAAATATTTTTATAATTGCAACTTATCAGCGAAACTATCAACTATCTATTTTAATAGAAGTGAAATCATGATAATAATGTGCGTAAATTAGGTGTACAAAATCTGGCTCACAGTTAGAATCTGATTTTATGTGAAGGTACTCAATATTTAAAATAGGCAAAGTTTGATCAAACTTCATGGCAATGGATATCGAAAATATAAATCAAACGTAAATGATCAAGTTATTAGCCTGTCAATATGAGAGGTTCATCGGATGCAATGATCTTTTGAATAACAATATATGTATTTTACTTTATACACTCAAACAAATGGCAGATTAAATAAAAATGAGAAATCGAAAAAAATTACCCCAAGATTAATTGAATATTCTCCATCTATATAACGTTAATTACAAGCAAAATCTGCAAATATGTTGCTACTGTGGGCAGGTCGACAGTAACTTCAACATATAGAGATCGTATTCTTAAATTGAAGTCATTAGAACTGTTTTGATGACCGATAAATGGTGAATGCACCCTAGGTTCATTAATATTAGATTAAACGTAAATAAACTTAAATATAATCTACATTTTCTGCGGTCATATGAAACTGTATAATAATCGGAAACATATCAAATAAATTTTGAACAGAACTCGACCACATATTCATCATCATCATCATCATCTCAACCTTTACTCCGCCCGGGAGCATAGGGCATCAACGAACAGCAACCATACCTCGCGATCTCTGGCCATCACCAAACCATCCCACAGGCACGTTGTTTTTGGACGATCCGGTCTTCTATTACCCTGCGGGTGCCGGTCAAGTGCATACTTTGCAATATCACCCATTGATCGCCTCAGTGTATAGCCGATCCAATTCCATCTCCTTCTCGTGTCAGTACTGTTCATCGCCTCTAGATCTGCCAATGTACACAAATTCTCGTTTGTTGTTATATTCGGCCAAAAAACTTTTAATATACGTCTAAAGCACCTATTGACGAAAGCTTGGATTTGTGACATAATGTTATTTGTCACCTTCCAAGTTTCGCAGCCATAGAACCGGTAAACAATTACTTTCAAAAATGCGCAACTTTAGATTCTTTGAAATCTGTGTTGACCGCCAGACTCCATTTAGCAAAAATTTGTCGTGCATTTTGTATGCGGAACTTTACATCTGTCTCAGCCCTACCACCAATTGTTACACAGCTTCCCAGTTATTGGAAGTCCTCTACATCATCTATTTCTTTCCCGCCGACCACCAGTGAACATCCCTATTTTACATCAGAATGTACATCAAAAGCATCGCCAAGCCTTCCACGATGTAAAACTCAACACTTAGCGCCACGATATAGACCACGGATCATGTTCATTAGTTTACACGGTATTCAATAACTTTCTAGTATAGCCCACATCATTCCACGATCAATACTATTAAATGCCTGTTTAAAGTCAAAGAATAGCATATACAGTGGTGTTTACCACTCAATTAACTGCTCCATAATTGTTCGCAATGTATTGATATGGTCAGTGCAAGATCTTCCAGGTCTAAAACCTGCCTGTTCCTTTCGAATACCTGTTTGTAAAACTGAACTGATGCTATCGTGCACGATAATAGATAGAACCTTGTTCATCGTGTTCAGCAAGGTGATACCACGCCAGTTCTCACACATACCCAAGTTACCCTTTTTCGGCAATTTGACTATCAACCTCTCTTTCCACAAGGATGGAATATCAACAGATAAGCACACTTCACTAATAAAATCATCCAATATTATTGCAATGGCCTCCAAGTCGACTTTCAACATTTCTGGTGATATGTTATCGGCCCCGGTCGTCTTACCGCCCTTTAGATGTTTTAAAATAGATTTGATTTTACCACGACTCGGAATACAGTCCCCAAATCGCCTTGTAGCCGGTCGTCGGCAACTGGGCTTCGAGCAACCTGAACCTTGGGTCAATTCTGTAGCTCGCGAAAGTACTCACTCCATCTTTCCATTTGTTGTATCTCGTTTGAGATCTGCAAACCGTTCCTGGATTGAATTGGACGGTCAGTTTTAAAGCACCCTCCCGTTAGTTTTCCCACCAGCCGGTAACTTTCTCTCATATTATTTAAGTTTGCAGTGTGTTGAGCTCGAACTGCAATATTATCAGAAAAAAATTGCGTCCACTTTTACTAACCGCTTTGTCCAATTGACTGTATTGTGTATGTAGGCCCTGTCGTTCCATCGCATTTACGTTGTTAATAATATTCTTTATTTCTTTTCTTATCATTATTAGGCTCCATGTGGCATCACTAATCCAATCCTATCTTTAGTAATTAATGACAACAAGAATGTCCTCCCTAAACCTGTCTCAATGCACCCGCGACCTCATTCCAGTCTCGTCTACAGCCGTCACATGTTAAGCGATCCACCTTTCTGGTAGGTAAAATCCAAGTCTCTTTGTATATTGTTTTATGTTAAAATATGTATTAATATATATTAGTGCATATTTCCGCGAAGAGTTCTCCATTATCATTCATATCACCCAATCCGTATGTACGTTTGACAAATTCCCAGCCCATGTTGTTGGAGTCAACCCATGCATATGACGATATCCGATCTCCTAATATCAGCAAGACAGTGCGTAAGTTGACTATAAAAAGCCTCCTTCTTATCATATGATGCATGCTCCGTAGGTGCGTAAATCTGAGTTATTGTTACAAATTTAGCAGTACTCTTGAATATTGCTGTTATTATTCGATCCGATATCGGCTTCCAGTCAACAAGACTACGCAATGCAGAGACACTTAGCAATAAATCGACTCCACTACTGTGATCCATGTGATTCGGTTTTCCGGAAAACAAAAGAGTTTCACCAGAGTATATAGTCCTTTCCCCATTTTCCTTCCATCGAATCTCGCTCAATTCAAGAATTTCGGGGATATATCTCTTGCATTCTCGGGTCACCTGCACCAGTTTCGTCGATTCAAGCATTGTCCAAACATTCCAAGTTCGAAATCGTGTCCGTTTTCGCAAGCCAAAAGTCGTAATTGATCCTAACCCAGACTACTCGACCACATACTACAGGACTTTATTTAATTATGAATTCTGACGATTAGTTGTGAGGCATATCTTCATTTATAGAGAAACTGAGTGCAGATTTTTTTTTAATTAATTTAATGTTAATGTTACGTAATTTTAGGTGAATTTGAGTATAGATTTTTTTTTTTTCAACTCTATTTACGTATATTTAACGTTAAGATTACTTGAATTCTAACCAAATTATTTTATCTATATTTGTTTAGTAAACGTTTCTAAATCTATTATTTAAATTTACGTAATTTTATTAACTTGCTAGTAATTGTGTTTCTCGTTAGGTATTGTATTTAACTGTAAATTAGAATATTAAAACTTATCAAGTATTTACTAACTGAAATAGATTACCTACTAAGTAATTTTAATTTAAGTTTCTACGTCATTTAGAACCTTAAAATAAACCTAATATTGACTTTCAAGTTATAATAACAGAAAAGTAAATGTTTTCAATTAATAATCTACCTACTTAGTAATTTTAAGATAAATTTTTAGGGAATTTACAAGGTAATATTTTTAAAAATATAACGATAATTTTACCATAAAATTTACCTATAAAAAATTGAATTTGAACTTTTATTAAAACTTGTATTAAACAACTTTTTGAGAGTTCGGTAATTTTAGAAAAATTTCCTCCAGCTATTCATAGCCATATAATTTATTTTATTTTTCGAAAAAAAAAACAACTAGCTCAGAATTGAAATGATATTTACAGAAATTATAATAAATGTTAAAAGTGATAAATATATTAAAAACTTGGATTTATAGCAATATGACTGTCAAGAAAATTTCTGTTAATTTTTCAGTATTTATCTTGCAAACAGGTGGACAGACTAGTGTATGGATAGATCAAGAGATAGATGATCTTAAAAAAACACACACACAATCATTCAAATTACTAACATCCGGTGTATGATTTTCATCCTGTTAAGAACTTCCACATTTAACAAGATCAAATGAAAATATATACGTTTCAAAATTCACTTGCCGAAAAATTGCCTAAATATTCACTAGACAAATGCCATAGTAAATAACGTTTTTTTTTAAATGCTTGTTTTTCATTTTTTAAAAAGACATTAAGGAAGAGTCAAGTACAGTAATTACGTTGCATAATTTTTATTTTTCTCCATTTTTCAAGTTCATTACATGACTGTACTCGTATTTTGCATACAAAATAATAAAGTATTAAATAAAAAAACAATTTTTATTACAAATTAAATAATTATCATAAATTATTTGTTAGTTAGTCACACATTTATTAGTAATTGTTAACGATTTGAATTTAAAAAAAAATAAAAAATATATTCATATATTCAAATTTTTCAATATTAACGTTTTTGATTAATGACATGATATTTTTAAATCTCATGTAATTTAGAAGAATTATTAATTGCGATAGCTATTAATTATGACAAATTTAATTTTTTAATAAAATAAAAAAAAAAAAAAATTAGAATTAAACATGAATTGAAGGACTCTTCACACAGAGAGATCATTTAAAAAAAAAAAAACAAACAAAAATACGGTGTCTATGATAGATATAAATATTTTGAAAAAAAAATGTTAATTTATAATTTCCGGTATACATCAAAAACTGTTTTTAATTTCTATTTTTATTGAAAACAATAATAAATTAATAATACAAAATTATTAATAAAAAATGGATTGTATTAAAATTTAAATATTTTACCCTTGAATATTTTTTTTCATTATCTACTTTTTTTTAAAAAAAAGATATTCATATGCATATTGTTGAAAGGTTTGAGAAAGATGGATGGTTTTCAATTAAGACCTACATAAATATTAAAAAATCTAAAGAAAAGATTAATAAAAATATGTATAAAAAGGAGTAGTTAGTAAGGTCAATATAGAAATTGAAAAATTTTATGAATAATTTTAATGGGTAAATTCTTCAATTGAATTAAAATATTGTGAGCCACGAAATGTTACGTAATTTATAGTTGATTTAGATTGTATATAATATGTTTAATTTTAAATTCATAGTAACAATGTAAAACGGTTACGGTATCAAAAACAAAAAAATAAAAATATTACATATAAGTCTTAATATTAAATTAGCATTAGTAGACAAAATCCTTCACACCCAAGTTCACACCATATCATTCTTAGATATCTTTAAGTAAACCTATCTACATAACATTTATACAATTTAATAGAATTACTTACGTCTGGCTTAAAAATCTCAATTGATACATTATTGAACATTATGTCACTTAACTGGAATTAACAGGATATTTGAAGACCTGGTCGTTCAAAATAATGTGGCGAAACCTCTCACTAAGAAGGAAATGGAGTGAAGTAAAGTTGTTGGTCAGAGACTGTGAAAAATGGCGATTGGTCGTTGTAAATGTCGAAATGATGATGATGAAATATAAAAACAATCAAAACTTTATAAATAGAAAAAAAATAATGTAGAATTCTGCGATTGCTAAACATAGCTTTGTCTTTTAAGAAATATAGTGACACTTACTAATTGAGAAAAAATAATACTAAAAATTAGGATTATATCAAAACAAGAGAAACGTATAATTGGTTGCCAATTATTGTAGGCCCTGGAAATTATTTAACGGATCACTACATAATATATAAATATTCATTAAAGAGAATTGCAAAATAGTTGATATCTCGTACCTAGAATTTTTACTTGAATTGTAGCACAATATACATGCGAGGTACTTTAAGGACTAATCCGATTAAGCTTATACTCCAACACATTCTTTCAATTATAAAATCAGTTATATATGTAAAATTTTAAGTTTGTATGTATTACACAAACAATTTTAATCTAAAAGGAATAAAAAATTTTGTATGTTAGGTACTTGAAAGAGTACTCCAATTAAGGAGTAGAAAGTTTGTACGAGAGGTACTTGCTAGAGTACTCCATCTTTCCTCATTTTCGAACTTAGGCTCAGAAAGCAGATAAAAGTGACACATGCATAATTTCGTGCACAATATACATGGGAGGTACTTCAAGGAGCAATCCGATTGCTTATACTCCCACACATTCGTTCAATTCTTATATCAGTTATATAATAATATATGTAAAATTTTAAGTTTGTATGTATTATACAAACAATTTTAATCTAAAAGTAGTAAAAAGTTTATATGGGAGATACTTGAAGGAGTACTCCAATTAAGGAGTAAAAAGTGTGTATGGGAAGTACTTCCAGGAGTACTCCAATTTAACTCATCTTCAAACTTAGGCTCAGAAATCAGATAAAAGTGACACATGCATAATTTCAAGGAGATATGTCAATGTAATCTCAAGTTATCGTGCACAATATACATGGGAGGTACTTCAAGGAGTAATCCGAATAAGCTTACACTCCCACACATTCTTTCAATTATAATATTAGTTATATATGTAATATTTTAAGTTTGGATATATTTTACAAACAATTTTAACTAAAAGGAGTAAAATGATTGTATGGGAGGTACTTGAAGTAACACTCCAATTAAGGAGTAAAAAGTTTGTATGGGAGGTACTTGCAGGAGTACTCAAATTTTCCTCATCTTCGAACTTAGTCGCAGAAATCAGATAAAAGTGTCACGTGCAAATTTCATTTTGATATGTCAATCCAATCTCAAGTTATCGTGCACAATATACATGGGAGGCACTCCAAGGAGTGATCCGATTAAGCTTATATTCCTACACTTTCTTTCAATTATAATATAAGTTATATATGCGAAATTTGGAGTCTGTATGTATTATACATCAGTTTTAATCTAAAAGGAGTAGAAAGTTTGTATGAGAGGTACTTGAAGGAGTACTCCAATTTATATTTATATAGAAGTGACATTACTAAAGACTACTATTAAGGTCTGTCTATTTTCTGGCAAATGGGACAAATAATACTAAACTTAGATTAGATTAGATTAGTTGAGGGGTTATAGACCTTTATTCCACCACCACCGCGACACAAAGGATCTATAGCGGATGACCTAACTTTTAGTACGTCTACGTCAGGTTCAAAACGCTGATGAAGTCCTGAATTTTCCTGGGTTCCAAGTTTGAAATGACTTTTGGGTTGTAAGATATATCCTCTGAGCGAGATTATCGCATTCACATAGAATGTGCTAGAAAGTTTCATCTTCAATACTGCAACATCTACAAGTATAGTCATCTGATTTACCAATTTTGAACAAATGGTATTTCATCTGACAATACCCCGTATATAGACCAGTGATAGTTCTTAAGTCATTTTTAGTCAACCCAGGCAACCTATATGTTATTTGCCTCGAGTAGAGTAGTAAGATTTTTTTCACATAGTTTTGACCTGTAATGTTATGTCAGTAGTTTTACCGTTCACTATTAATTCCATAGTTATTTTAAGTCTTACTGCAGCCATTTTTACCTCTCAATCTTGTTTAATTGAACTTTATAGGTTTACAGTTGCGTTTTATGCCACCATACTATGGATGCATAGCTGACTATATAGGTCTTACTATAGCTGTGCATATCCAGATGCTTGGGGCTTAGATCCCAAGTTTATCCAAGAGTCTTCCGACATGTCCATAATGCCATGTTTTCCCTTTCAACAATTTTGTTGATATGATTTTTCCAATTTAATATCTTTTCTAGGATTACTCCCAGATATTTAACTTCCTCGGAGAATTCAATTTCACTACCATTAAGTATGGGCATCTTAAGACCATCTAAATTTTTTTTCAAAATGAATTGAATTATTGTGATTTTTTCAGAACTTATCTTTAGGCATTCTGTATCGCACCTTTGATTTGTAATGCTCAGTGCCGTTTGCAGGAGACTTGAAACAATTTCAGAATATTTACCCCTTATCATTATTACCAAGTCAACTGCATAATCTTGCGCTTTGAAGCCCTCATTATTAAGCTTTGTAATCAACTCGTCGACTACCAGACACCATATGATCGATGACAGAACTCCACCCTGTGGACAACTCCTAATAGCACTAACGGTAAATCGACAGTTGCCAATTTCTGTTGAAATTTCTCTACTTTTCAACATTGCCTTTATCTATTTCATAGTTGATACGTTTATACCATGATGGATTCTTGCGGATTCTATCAACATATGTGATGTATTATCAAAGGCACCTTTTATATCAATAAATGCACATAATTTAATTTCCTTACATTCGAAAATTTTTTCTAGCTCCGAAACTAGCACGTGATGCGCCGTTTCAGTCGATTTTCTAGGCTGATATGCAAATTGGAGTCTGTGTTATGACCACTTTGATAACGTATAAATCTAGTATCTTTTCGATTGATTTCAGGAGAAATGATGTTAAGCTGATGGGACGGTAGGATTTTAGTTGATATTTAGGTCTCCTCCCAGTTTTAGGAATAAACATTACATTTACTTCTCTTCAAGATTTGGGGATGTATGCCAAAGCATGACTAGCCGTAAATATTCTAACTATAGATGTGATAATACAATTTCGATTTCGTATTGCATTAAAGCCGGGAAAAGTCCATCGTTCCCAGGGGATTTAAATGGCTTAAATTCCTTTACAACCCATCTTATTTTTACCGCTGTGAATATCTTTAAGCTCAGTTTCCAATCGTTAGAAGTTGGTATGTGCTCTTCTTCATTTGCCACCTCATCTCGCTCCGGGTTTATCAGACCCGATCCAGGTAAGTGGGTACTTAAGAGAAGTTCTACCGTTTATCTACGGCTGGTAGTATAGCTACCATCGGCGTTCATCAGAGTACCCATTTCATTGCAGTGCTCTTTGGAAAGTAATCTATGTAATCTAGCAGAAGTTGTGGTATCCTCAATGCTTTGAGGTTTTGTCCACGTTTTTCTTTTAGATTCTCTTATTAATGCAATATTATCCTCAGTCAGTGACTTTTTATAGATCTTCCATTCACCTAATCTTTTAGCCCTATTGAAAAGTTTTCTAGTAGATCTTCTCATTTTGGCTAGCGTATCGTTTCACCATAGAACTTTTCTACAGCATTTATCATTCCTTTCGTAATGATATCAACTTTCAATTCATTATCATTCCTAGATTTGATATCCCCGAGCACTGGCTTAGTCCAATTTGTAGATCTTTAACACTGAACTTATATAATCAGTCATATGGTGCCACGATATTAGCGGTATATTATATTCTTTCCATAGGTTAACGTAAATAATTAAAGAATAGATAATAAAAATGGACGGATATTTTAGGAACATATACGGAGCTTATAATCAGCTATAAGGTACCACGATAATAGCAGTATATATAATATTCTTTCCATAGGTCAACGTAAATAATTGAATTTAAATCTGTTTAGTTTTTTAATTTTTTTACCCTCTTGAATAAAATCGAATTAAATTTCAATTAAATTGATTAAAACTTGAGTTGCTTGATTTCGAATATGTTCGATTACAATTTATTTGCCATTTTTTAGTAATAAACACGAAATTGTCATTTGAAACCCTTGCATAATATAGGTAACAATCAAATATACTTTATAGTATCCCCCAATATTTTAAAATGGAATAATATGCAAATTTAATCACTTACCCAATCCATAATGAAATTTGTTAAATATATCCGGTGAAGGTAAGTTTGACAAATTAAATTGTTTACATTTGCATATTTAACAAAATGTATAAAAATAATAATAAATATATATATATATATATATATATATAGGGTAAATTCACTTAAGTATTTCTTCCTACAGAAACTGTTTCTAATCATTCTATTTGGATTCAATTGGCTTCTTTTTTGTTAAACCGTTTTTTTATTTTCAGTGATCAGTCTTCAGGTATCGATCGATTCGTCATAGTTTTTTCAATTAATAGAAAAAAAAAACAAATCATCTTAAAAAAAATAATTTTTTATTTTTTTATTTTTTCACAATAAAATCAATCGTATGCCGCAAAAGTACAGAAATATAGACAGTAGTTAAACACACAGCGGTATATAATTTCGGTGACGAAAATAATTTAACATTTGATTTTTACCATATTTTTAATCCAACAGTTTGATTTTCCATAATAATTTTATTTAAGTATTTTTCTAATTTGTCATAATTACCAATAATCAATTACTAATTCTACTTTGTGAATGAAACGAATATTTAATGTGATATCATTAAATAGCTATAAATTACATTATTATACAAATATGTAGATAAAATATTCATACGATTAAAAATTGTTATTAAAAAAGCCTTTTTTTTTTTATTCCTATTATTATCATTAATAACATTAACGATATAGTAAATAATATCACAGAAATTTTTTTTTTGGCAATGACGTGACTTATTGGAAATTATTTATAAGAAATTGTAATAAAAAGCTTGAGATTTTTACAAATATTTTTAGCATTGTCATAACAATATTTAGAATATTTATTCACTGTCATTACAAATTTACATAATATCTGCGATGTAACCTAATCCGACAAGGTCAATTTAATTTTTATTGTATAAGACAATAAAAAAAAAATGATTGCAATAAAAAATATTAAATTCAAATTAACACCACAAAAAAAAAAAACGACAAAAAAAAAATAACGACAGGTATACAAAAGCTTAAGACATTACTGATTTCAAAACTATGCAAATTTGACTATCATAATTTTATTGGATTTTTAAAATGATTCAGGACATGTTTTTTTGATTGCATACATAAAGAATTATAGCATTCTTGTACCACTGAATAATTACGAATTAATCGTATATGTCCGTTATCCATACATCATTTTAAACATTTATGTGCAAAATAAGCCAACATGAATTTGAATCAACCCTTATTACCTCCATATGCAAGTGCTTAATAATGGTTCTTATCACTCCATTATTTTTGGACAACCGTATCTTCGGATACCATGCGGGTTCCAGTACCGTGAGTATTTTGCAATTGTACCGACCGTTCGCCTTAGTATATTACCGATTCAATTCCGCTTTATACGACTGACAATTTAATTCACCATCTCCAGATCTGCCAGTCTCCACTAATTCTCATTAGAAATTGTATTTGTTCACAGGATTTTTAGTGATGTGTATGTGATACCTATGGACAAAAACTTGAATTTGTGAGACGATGTTATTTGTCATCTTCCAAGTATCGCAGCCATACATTAGTTTCGATACACAATTTGATTTAAAAATGCTCAACTTTGTTCCTCTTCTTCTTCTTCCTTGCCTTTTCCAATATTCAAAGCCAATTTAACGCAATAAGTTTACGAGTATACGCATTACGTGACCGAATCATTTTAATTTACTTTGAGTGATTATGTTGGTGATGTGAGTAAATTTTAAACTGCCTCGAAAATAGTTGTTTAGAATTCTGTCCTTCAATGTTACACCGGATGACCACCTTAACATTCTCATTTCGGTTGTGCGTAGTTTCTGCAAATGATCTCTTTTTACAACCCAACATTCAGAACCATAAGTCATTGCTGGTCGAACAACAGTTTCACACACCTTCCCTTTTATCTTTGGTGACATTTTTCGATCACATAAAACTCCAGACACTGATCTCCACTTGATCCAACCGCACTTTATTCGATGTTAAATATCTTCATCGATTTTACCGCTTGTTGTGATACCAAATATTTGAACTTTTCAGTAACGGGAATTGGATGACCTTTCAAAATGATCGTGCCTTGTTAAGGAGTCGAATGATTACCATTAAATGGAAAATACATGTACTCTGTTTTAGTGTGACTGATACGTAGTCTGTTGGCATCCAATAGCGAATTCCACATATTTATTTTGGATTCCAATTCAATTAGATTCTCACTTATTAACACTATGTCATCTACAAATAGCATAGTCCATGGAATAGGATCCAGTATTGTACCAGACAGAAATTGCATAATAATTATAAAGACTAATGGACTTAATGCAGAACCTTGATGCACACCAACGTTTACATTGAATGAAGAAGATGTTCCACAATTTGTTCGAATTTCCACTCTCAGCCTTTATGGATTTGATAGAATGTATGTCCTTGCCTGCAGCATTTTTTTGCGCAGCAATTTTGTATATCTCGTTTTGATCGCCAGACTCAAGACGCTTATATAGATGATTTGTGGCTCTAGATTTGGCAACAGCTATCGCCCTTCGTGCTTCTCATTTTGCTAATTTATACATTTCTAAATCGTCACTGAAGCGAGTTCTTTGCCAAGTTTTGTATGATGCTTTCTTTCTCGTGATATTTTTCTGTACCTCGGTGTAACATCACCAAGTTTCATTTCCAAATATGCAAAGAAGCTTTTGACATACTAAGGTATTGTTTTGATTTCTCTTAGCAAAGCATATCAAAGTCATTCCGCATAACCATAGGCTCCCGATCATCTTGCAAATTGTGACTTAAGTATGTACAAAAAGTATGTAGTTGTAAGACCGTCATTTCCCAAATGTAACTTAAAACACTTTGTTTTTTCAATGTTGTTACGCCGTTTGTTTTTAAATATGTCTTTAAGAACGATTCTTGCTATTAGCAATCTGTGCTGAGAAGTAAGAGGCTCACCAGGTATCACTTTGCAGTCTTTAAAATATTTCAAATTTAGTCTATCACATAATATAAAATCAATTTGTGATGAGTTACTAGTAATTTTGTACGTTATTAGGTATTCCTCCTTTTTTACATAGTAAGTGTTTACTATGGCCAAATTATATGCCATTGCCAATTGCAAAATAACATCACATCGAGAATTACTATTGCCAAAACCGTTGCCACCATGACAAACATTGAAATTTAGATTTTTCTTGTCAACATGTCCATTTCGATTACCCATAATCAGCCTGGTTTCAGTTAATGGAAGACCTTGATTCCATATGTTCCCAAAATTCTATCTTTGTGAATTCATCGGATCCTGTTTGTGGAGCAGATACAGAAATAATATTCATGGTTGGTTGATTGTCTAATAATATCTTTGAAGACATTATCCGATCGTTTATTCCATCTACAGACATAATCCTTTGCTCAATGTTTCTGTCAACAATATTTTTAGAACCTTCACCGTTGTAATAAAGCTTATAGCCATGTCCTATATATTTGGCCTTGAACCCCTTCCATTTAGTTTCATTTATACAAGCCACTTGGATAATTATTTTTCTTAATACCTCTGCTAGCTCGGCACTACGTCCAATTAAGTAACCGATGTTCCAAGTACCTACTCTCAAAATTTTACATTCTGAATTGACTTCACTTTTGGTACTCCCCACCAGGAGATC
>JANSTX010022506.1:0-15750 GCA_027564355.1 Penthetria funebris
TAGGCCCTGGAAATTGTTTAACGGATCACAACATAATATATAAATATTCATTAAAGAGAATTGCAAAATAGTTGATAACTCGTACCTAGAATTTTCGCTTAAATTAGTTAATGTTACTATCATATAACTTATTTTAATCAGTTAGGAGTAAAAATTATACATGGGAGCTACGTTATACATGGGAGCTACGTTATACATGGGAGCTATGTTTAATTATAATAACGATTATTCCTTCAAGACGATACACGAATGATCTCAAATACAATAGTCCCTTGATATGGGTTGACGAACGGACGGAGACGGACATGCTTAAATCAACTGTTTTTTCAATTATAAGCACTTCTGTGTAATTTTTTTTTCTGAGATGTTTATTTCTTAGCGTTACATGAACGAAATCAAATACAATAGAACCATTGAACTTCGTTCCCAGGGCCTAATGATTGTTAAGTGATTGTGACTGTGACGATTTATCATTAATGAATATTAGTTTATAAATTAATCCATTAGTCTGTATACTGTGTCGACGGACGCCATCTCAAAGTCCAGAGAAACCGTAATTGTTAATTAGCGTTTATACACTGATGGAATCTGGATAGGTTTTGATGTTAATTTTTTATTTCCCATGTATAGTGTAACATATATTTGATTTGTATAGTTGAACCGTAAAACGGTTACATAGTGAAATTTAAATTATTCGATACATTGCGGTATGTAAATCTACAATTAATTAATTTAGGTGGTTAGATGTTAATACACCTAGCCAAAAAAATCGTGACATTAAATCAATATTTTTTACTCTTTATAATACTTACATATACTCTATATGATTGTGTTTCCGATGGTACCGCAATGCGGTAAGTATTGATTGAGCAACCTTAAGATGTAAGTCGATCACTCAATTTATCACTCCTACTACAGCACGTAGGATTCCGTTACAATAAGTGTACTCTATTGTACATACTCGGTTATATCATGACGGGATTACTTCACTGATTTTGAAACAATTTTTGTGGTAGTACATTCGAAGGTGACGAATGGAGTGGCCGACAATCATCGAGTATACTGAATCAATCTTCACCTCCATGCGGTGTCACCGGTAACTCGATTACGGTATATATGTCAGTAATGGCGTGTGAATATAAAATATGATTTTATAAATGCTTAAATCAAATTGATCACATTTGAATTTTTTGAGACGATCTACAGTTGTGTAGACCGCCATGGTATATCCGGCGCAAGTTGTTAAAATGATTTTTTTTTCTTAGTTGAAATCTTTTAGGATCAAAATCTGTTGACTTCATGATGATTAGTAACTAAAATACAAAACTTATGTATAATATTCATTTATCATTTTTTTCTATAATTAACCTTTTTAAAATCATATGAATATTATGCACTTATTAATTAACTTATACAATTTCTAATGACATCATAATATTGACCTTTATTGCATAAGGAAACTTAGAGCACTTTGCAAGAATTTGATCTTTATTAAAAATGTGAATGAGGAACTCTTCGTAGTTTCGGTTCGCAGATAGTTGTCCAACTCTTATATATAAGCAATATGTATGAGTTAAAAAGATTAGACTTTATATCTATTCTGAATAATATCATTTTTAGATTGGTGCACAACTGCAACTAATATTATAGAGTTGATAATAATTTATCCCAGAGTCCAAGTTTAAAACATGAACAGTAATTTGTTATCGAAAAATTGGCGCAGCAATCGACTGCAATTCAACTCAAGGGCACATACGATGGCATTGTGACGTCAATTTGCCATTTCCGCAAATTGGGAGCATGGGGGCAGCAATCGACTGGAATTTACCTCAAGGACACATAGGATGGTATTATGACGCCAATTTGCCATATTCGCAACAATTGCCAACCGAAAACGCACATTAATTTCGAATACATTGTGAAATCTGTTGTTAGTTGGCGTTAGTTGTTTGGTTGCTTATATATATCAAACTATACAAGTAATACATTAAACCTATATTTTTTGCAACCATCACACGTCATACAATTACCATAAATTATGATCGTGGTTTGCAGTGTTTCTGCATTGAGTAAAGCATATAGGTTGAGCAATATCAAGATGTTGGTCGGTCAGTCCATTCAGTCACATGCATCAGTTGTAAATTATTGCATAGTTGATATGAATGCAATTCGTGATGGTGAACGGGACCATAATTTTTTTTGATGTGCCTTATGATATTTTATGCATATCTATATAACATTAATGCAGGAATTTCTCTTCTTGCAGAAAGTTTAAATAGATAATATCTTATATGTTATAATATATGTCATTATATGTAGCTAATGAGTTTTAAAATCGATAGTTAATAGCATTCAATCAATAATTTCTTATTTTTATAATTTGAGTTGTTAACGTGTTAAAATATGATGGCATCTAAAAAAACTGAATAAAAATAGATTAACATTT
This sequence comes from Penthetria funebris, assembly GCA_027564355.1. Lineage (NCBI taxonomy): Eukaryota > Metazoa > Arthropoda > Insecta > Diptera > Pleciidae > Penthetria > Penthetria funebris. The sequence continues at coordinate 2,447 of JANSTX010022506.1, forward strand.
GAAAAAGCATCTTGAAAGCTGATCGTGTATTTATTAACTGCTAAATACGAGTACATAGTAAAGATTGGCTATATAATCATGGAAAATACTATAATTTATCGGGCTTATTTATTGACTTTTTTGTTCAACTGATTATGTAATGTTTGGAAAAACTTGTTTCAAATTTTTTTGTATAAGAAGAATTTTATATATTTGGTAAATAAAAAGTAGGGAACTGTGTCATAATGAAAACAGCTAAATGAGTGAAGATATTATATTCAACACTTATCTCTTCATATAAAAGACTTTGACCAAGGTTATTCAGTTAATTTCACAGAAAGTAAAATTTTACCATTTCATTTATCAGTATTTATTATATAAAAACATAAAACAATGAATATATAAAATGATTCGCTTATATAAAAGTAAGCACCCAGTAATATAAAAAAGTACATCGCAATAAACATTTAATATTAATGGAGAGGTTCAAAAGTTTCATGATATAATTCAATTCTATCATTGGCACAAATCTTCATAATTCATCTTCAACTTAACGACATAAGGGATGTAAAACGAGCGGAGAGCCACCACCATTTGCGACCACTGCAACCAAATCTATCACAAAAACAGTTAGTTACGCATTTAGCAACTTCGATTGTCTAAATTTTCGCTGGAATTCCCCATCAACTATACACACATACGACAATTTTGTTTGGTTACGTGTTGCTGAACAGTGAACAGTTTTTTATTAGAACACAACTTACATGTTCTTTAATGCATTTGATAGTTAAAGTCTTGCTGCCGCCCTTTTGTGCACGTATTAAATCTTGTTATTATTCTATCTTAACAGATTTCAACCTCAAATTCATTGTTCAGTATGAAGCGTACGCTTGAAGCTTGGACACATTCTAATATTTAGTAAATTTTACTGCACTCTGAAATGATGGCGGAATTTTTATGATCACTAACTTATCATTTTGTTCATTTATTAGAATGAAAAATAAATCAGTACTCTATAAAAAATTTGCATCGAATTCAAAAGAGTTGCGTCACGTCATCCAGAACAATATGAATTCAATGTTATCCTTCAAAAATTTTGGAAATGAACACCAGAATTTAATATGAATACCATAGGTGATAATTTAGCACTATAGTGCTCGACGACTATAACAGTATTCAAAGCCTAAATTAAATATAAAATTTTAATACAATAAATTTTAATATTTTCAATAATTCGCCTAAACCGTAAACCAAATGATTGTCAATATGAATTTCGACAAAATTGAAGCAATGGTAATCGGCCTGCTTCAAACGATACGTGTCAAAATTGTATAACTATGTTACGTTTAGTTCACCATTTACAGTGGTTTTAGTTTCGCTACTTTTATAATTTTCAAAACAATCGTAAAATCTGAATTTTGTGTGTTGATAAAACATTGTTTTTCAATGGGAAAAAATACTATTCAAGCAAAGCAATGGCTTGACCAGTGTTATTTGGACTCTGCTTCATCGAGACAAATGTTAGAGAAGTGGTTTGTTGATTTACAAACACCCATGATGCTGAATGCTCTGGTCGTCCAAATTTGGCAGTTGTTCCAGAAAACATAAAAAAGTTTACAAATTGAAGTCGCGTAAGATAACTGACACCTTAAAGATATCAGAAGGCAGTGTATTCACCAATTTGCATGAACATTTGATCATGAGAAAGCTCAGTTCGAAGTGTTAGAGAATTGGTTTGCTGATTTGCTAAACGGGCCGTACAAACACCGATGATGCTGAACGCTCTGATCGCCCAAATTCGGCAGTTGTTCCAGAAAACATAAAAAAAGTTTACAAATTGAAGTTGCCGTAAGGTAACTGAAACCTTAAAGATATCAGAAGGCAGTGTATTCACCATTTTGCATGAACATTTGATCATGAGAAAGCTCAGTTCGAAGTGGGTACCGTATATGCTTCACAGTCGCTCAAAAGCAATAACGCGTCGTCGATTCAGTGTGCTGTTTTGAGCTGTTTCAGCGTAATAAAATTAATTGTTTCATGCGGTATGTGACAATTGATGAAACATATATCCATTACTACACTCCGTAGTCAAATCGGCAGTCAGCTAAGTGGACAGCAAAGAATGAAAGTCGTTCAAAAAAGCAAATGTTAACTGGTAACGTTTAGGCCTTCGTATTTTGGTCGATTACCTTAAGAAAGGAAGAACCATCAATAGCGAATATTATATGGGCATTATTGAAGCGTTTAAAGAAAGAATGAATGTATCACTCTTAAAGGAGACTATGTTGATAAATAAAGTCGAATTTTGTCTAATACTTATTGTTTTATTGGTCATCCTATGTGTATGGCCGATCCAATTCCATTTTCTTCGGTTGGCAATAGCCGGTTGCAAATCCTACCATATTTACATGTGTTTACTTTTGTATAAACAATTTTACGGGAATAAACATAAAATTATTTTAAAACATTGAAATCTAATCCAAGAAAATCGAGTCAATGTTCATATTACGTAACTCTATCATGTCAGTTTCAGACGTGTGACAGAGGCTACAAAGTGGGTATATGCACTATTTATCGATCAGGTAAAGAATATCTGAATAATAAATGGAATACCAGATTTATTTATTTGTTGTATGTGCTAGTTTTAGGTGATTACAAGTCGATTATGATCCACTTTGACCTTGAGTAAATTCCATCCTGTTAAATTTACACAATTAATTTTGTTATCTATGAGATTTGAACTCCACGGTCTCTGTCATGACAGCTTAGGACTATAGGAAATATTACAAATTAATGAGTCATACATAAATTGTGCACATTAAAGTAGATGACCTTTTGCAGTAAATAATTCAATTTAGTGAAATAATTTCATATTTCCGATTTTATTATTGTCTTGAGAGTTTCATAATATTAGTTACATTTTTGATAATTTCGTATGACTATTTTAAAATTCAAGGTACTTCCTGCGACAGTATTCATAACCGGTGTTTTTATACATAGAAACATAATTATAAATTAATATGTTATGAGTTATGATAGCTGTAATGTTAATCAAATAATATTTATGTTAATTAGGAATTCCTATGCTTTTATTAATATGATCTTGAAGTATTAGAATTTCACATTGGATAACAACGCTGAAATTATCATATATAGGTAATGTGTCCATTCCTCGGGCACTATATAATTTAACAGTATTTTTCTGGTATGTTCAAAAGTGTAGGTATTAAAACCTATTCTTTTGACTGGCGTGTTCTCAAATAAAATTGCAATATATAAGATAATCATCATATAATGATAAATATTCACTTCTATTAAAGATAATCATTTAGCTAGGTTAAATTAAAATGGAATTTAGGCACTAAACAATAGGAGAAAACAAATTATTTCGCACACAATTTTCTACCTTAATATATGAGGGAAATATCCTTACTTTGGGGCAAACATGCCCGTATTTATCAAAATCAAGGGCACAAGAATAGAAGAAGTACAAACTCGGACAGTTTTGGGTTGAGCGAGATTTGATGGAAGGAAAACGGAGAAAAGGTCTATATCCTCTGGTGAAACCCTATTGTTTTCCGGAAAACCAAGTCACATGAATCACAGTAGTGGAGTCGGTTTATTGCTAAGACTTTCTGCAATGCGTTGTCTTGTCGACTGGAAGCCGATATCAGATCGAATAATCACAGCAAGATTCAAGAGTAATGTAAAATTTGAAACAATAGTTCAGATTTACGCACCTACAGAACACGCATCATCTGATGATAAGGAAGCTTTTTATAGGCATCTTTCACACTACCTTGTTGATATTAACAGATCGGGTATTGTAATATGCATGGGTGACGCTAATGCAAAGGTTGGCTCGAAAAACATGCGTTGTGAGTCTGTTATGGGTACACACGGAGAAGTTGATATAAACAACCTTGTGATTGATGGTACTATACAAATGAATACACAAAGAAACTTGAATTTCACCGGATGGGCGTACCAGAAATAAAATAGATCACATAACAATTAGTAGAAGATGGAGAAATTCGTTCTGTTGACGTTCGTAGATATAGAGGCACGGATGTTTTTAGTGATTACAACTTGATTATTGGACAGATAAAATTAAAACTTATGGCATGAATAATATGAAAGGAATGAATGAATTACTGATGATACATGTAAACTAATAATGGGGAGGCGTAACATCAAAAGTGCGACTATCAACAGCAATGCGATTGACCAACAGAATCTGCAGACAACATATAGTCAACTGGACAAGAAAGCTGGTAAAAGTGTAATAGGAGTGCCATTTTTGAAATCATTGAAGCTCGGACACAACTTGCTGCAAATTTAAACAATATGAGGGAGACTTACCGCATGTTAGACCAGACTTACCGGGCGGTCCTTTCGAACTGAATGTCTCAATCTGGGGACGGTTTACTGTTCTCAATTGAGGTTCAATAAATGGAAACATGAACTGAATACTTTAGTGAGCTACTGAATAGGCCCGAAGAACTTGTGAAATACACCTCACAAGTCGGTCTAAAAATCAATGTTTCAAACACGAAACTTGGTACGTCGAGGTGTTCACTTGAAGTCAGCGGTAAGATAGTAGATAAAGTAGAGGACTGCCAGTATTTGGTAATTTGATGGTGATGCAGAAACAGATGTAAAGTTCCATATACAAAAATCTCGGCAAATGTTTAGTATGCTGAATGGAGTTTGGCGGTGGCCAAAAATTTCAAAAATCTAAAGTTGCGCGTTTTTAAAACAAATTATTTATCGGTGTATGGTTGTGAAAATTGGAAGGTGATAAATATCATCATGTTACAACTTTAAATTTTCGTCAATAAGTGCCTCAGCTAGATACTAAAAATTTTCTGTTACCCGAAGAAAGTGGGATTGGATCGGCCATACAATGAGGCGACCTGACATTGTAAAATACGCCAATTGAGTGGAATCCGTACGGTATTAGAAAACCCGTTTGTCCAAAAGATGATCTAATTAAAGATATAAAAGAGAGCAAATAGGATTAAGTCGAAATGCCCTTTAATAATAAATTGAGCCTTTTCAAAAAGTCACAGTCAGTCAAGTCAAAATAATTTAATTTTAGTTGATTCATTGTTAATTGATGTTAACAGTGACTTACTTTGTGACACAGAGATTGAGATGACGTAAGGTATTATAGTAAAGTTGCATATTTTATTGCTATACTATTTTTGAATGTCCAGACGTGAATAAAAAAAAATGTATCTACAGAAAAATTAAAGTTGTTGTACATTTAACCTCTATAATTACAATTATGAAACATGACTTGCACACAAATTTTCTATACTGCAACCATAACAACAAGTTGACTATTAAGTCAATAATAGAAATTTAAACTTTAAATTGAAACTAAACAATTTTTACATAGCAATCGTGTGTTGAAAATATAGTTGCATATTTGTAGACAATTTAATGTTTACACATTATTTTTAAAAATGGCATCAACTTCGGGATTTAACACTTTTCGTACAACACCTGATTCTCAAAGATCTAGACCAGTATCAACAGTAATTAAAAATACTGTAATTGAGTAAGTGATATGCTAAAAATGGGATAAATAATAATAATTTCATAAACAAAAATTTAACCAGAGAAAACATATGTGAAGATGAAAAATCAAGTATCAAAAGTGAAGATACTGAATTATCCAGCAGTAGCGATTCTGACGGTGATTTTGAAATAATCAGAGGTTTTGATGAACATATAGCTAGAAGTCAATTATTAAATTTCCAGCAGTGTTCACGAATTGGATTAAGGTATTAAAATTATTTTGATGATTGTACAGCTGTAAATTCAAGTTATAAAAAGGTATTAATAATTTGACACTTATTTTAGTGACACTAAATGTGATACATTGAAGTTGCATATCATTGAATTAGTTATTGTATATACGGGAAATTTTTAGGGGGAATAGTTTATGGTTAAAAAATGTACTGCAAGGTACTAACACAACTGATTAGGGTATTCCCAGGATTCATGTTTAGGAGGTACGGTGTATCACTCATTTTGAGCAGTTAAGTTTTATCGTTTCTATAGTCCACATATGTGTATTATCCTTTCAGTCACTGCATTCACCATCAACGTGAAATTTACATAATAATAGCCCATTGTTTCAAATATATGTGGATGTTAAGAATAATTAAATTAATTAAATGTGGAAGAACACCATTTACCCAAGTACTGCACAGGTTGTTAAATGAGATATTATCGATATTTTTTAAATTGAATAACAATTTAGACTCTGATGGCACAATGTTTTCCAGTGTGCTAAAAAAATTGATCTTTCCATTCTATAAGGTATTGGAATTTTTTAACCTGTGAATTATGTTCAAATCAAACGCAATGGGAGACATCGTGACCGAGTTAAGTGTCTTACAAAGATATTTAGAGCAACCTCTACATTGCTAATAGTTCATTCACTTCTTACCAAAATTATTGAAGTTTAAAATCGAATAACAATTTACTCAATAATTTAAAATTCATTAGCCTGGAACTTCAAAAAGATCTTGGATTAGTAATTGGTGTCAATGTTACGGCAGAACATCCATGGAAACAATTAAAAAAACAGATTATCAACGATTATCTAATTGGCGAAACAGAAGAAATTATTCAATTTCGTAAAAATATAAATGACATCAATGATGACAATTTAATTCTTGTTGGTTATGCACCAAGGTTATCTGAAGATGAAGATATGTTTATATTTTTTGAAAATGACGATATTGCCAAATTAGCATGTGAACTGATTGAAAAGTTTGAGGCTCTTGATCGTGTTAAAATGAAGCGAACGTTAATTAAGACACCACGTCCATGGAAATCTTTGGGCAGTGAAAAAGAAGTTGACATGTTCATTAGGAAAACAAGAACTAATATTATTGATGTAGAATTTCAAAGTAATTATCCAATAAATCAACAACATAAACCATTTACATTTCGATCAGTAAGTGATGCACGTGATGGTTATGTCGAACTTTTACCGGGCAAAGTAAAATTTGACAATATAAGTCGAAGACGAGTTGACGCATGCATTCAATCAGCCTTACCACGTATTCATATTGAACAACAAACTGATCCGACATTTCCGACAAATGCTTGGACCCAATATTTGTATGAAATTAAAAAGGAAGGTTCGTGATTCATTAAATATTTGTGTGTGACAAAGTTTCAGCATAAATTATTCCATTTATTTTATTTCTAGATCATGTTGTAGTTGACGATGAAACAATTAAACAAAAACGACGTGCGATACATGAACCAGAAGATATAATAGTTCCATCTGAAAGAATTAACGAATTAATTAGAGCACTGGATTTTAATCAAATTGATATGTACAGGTTTGATAATTATATTTTCTATGATCATAATTTGTATACTACTTGAAAATCAATTAGAATAAAATCCTTTACTAATATATCAAAAAAATTGTTGCACTGATAGTTGATTAAGAGACGGTTTAACATCTGAGGTTGAATTTCAAGTATTTAAAGTGTCTTTACGAGATAGCAGTAGAGACAAGAGTTTTAAATTTCTATGTATGTTCGCCTGATGAGCAAGTTCCCGCCAGTCTTTAACTATTAACCATTCTTTATATTCGTATAACTATTAACCGTTCTTTATATGCCAAATCACCACAATAGTGGAAGCTCCCAATATAAGACGAGTCGAAGTAATAGTGGCAATTACACGCGTATCAGTGCTAATACCTTAATGTACATCAAATAAATCAGATTCTAATGTATAAATGTTACAGACCGCATATAATGCTCATTTTGGAACGGTGATGATGATTATTATTGTCGCATATGAAGTAAAGCGTTCATATCAACAATAAATTAGCAATAATAATGTCTTGTAGCAAAACTTCGGTTTACAAAAACTGTGAACTAAACCTAGAAATATAAATAAAAAACTGATTATAAAACTGCGAATATCAATGGTACTTTTATTTTGCGTTCGAACTATTCAAATTATCTGACGTTATTTTATACATACTCCTTTATTAATTACCAACTTTTCTAGGAATGATTATCCACAAATAGCTAAACAAAAATTTCCAAAATATCAAGCTCCATATTTAAATGAAGTATTTTGTTTTGCAAATATTGCCAAAACTAAAGGACGCTATGTATGCAGTATTGATTGGCATCCTATTTATTCAGGATTACTTCTTGCATCATATACATTTAGTACATTAAATACGTCCACAAAAAGTAAGATTTAGAGTTAATTTTAACATAACTAACATCAAATTACAATCAATATTCAATATTACACAGATGATGATGCCACTGATCTGACTAAACAAACGGTTCTTTCACAGAACCATGTAATTATGTGGTGTTTTGATGATACATTGGAATCAAAATTGGAATTTGAAAGTCACCGTGAAGTAACTGCATTATCATTTTGTCCATATGATGAAAATTTAATAATTGGTGGTACAATTAATGGTCAACTAATAATTTGGGATATAAAAAATTGTATCCAAGCAATTGAAACTGAGGAAATTTTAACACCTTCACAAATGCGTTATCGTACTGCAATGCGATCGTTTCTAGGATTCACTAAGCAATATAATGAAAAGAAAATAATTCAACCGGCAGCCATATCAAAATTGGAATATTCTCATAAAAATTCAATTACTAGTATTCATTGGATTGACCGCAAATATTATGTTACCTCATCTGGATTGATTCGTGAAAATCAGCAAGAAAATTTTAGATTTTTTATGACATCTTCAATGGATGGTACAATTGCATTTTGGGATTTAGATTCTAATCAAATTAATGAGACGAAGAAAAAAGAAACTAGACGCAAATATGAATTGCCTAGTTATATGACCAAGGATATATCTGAGTACGAGAAATTAAATAGAATTTTCAGACCTGTTTATATGTTAATCTATAAGAGTCCAATAACAGCAATGATTTTAGATGATGGAATATTTAGGTACATTTATTTAGTATAAATTAGAAAATATAAGATCTTGCTTACAGTGATAATTTTTGAGGAATTTCACAGACCTTTATCTGTCGAAAGCGATGCTATAACCGGTTCCATAAATAGTGACTTGGTCTGTTAGACCTGAGTATTTTATAATTGCTGACATAGATACGAATATATTACGTTTTTACCAATTTTATTACTGTACTAATTATTTCAGTTATGTGCCAAATTTAAAGGGATTACTTAAAAGGCGTAAAATATTTACGCGTGTAAAACATGAAATTATTGAACATTCACGTCCTGAAATAAGAAATCAAATTATTGTATCATCTTGTCTAGGAACAATTGCTTCAATTTCATGGGAAGGTGTAGATTCAAGTCAGACAAGTGATATTGTAAAAGAAAAAATAATACAGGTAAAATAAGTCTTTTAATAAAATTTTACATTCTTTTCAAATTACTGACCTTCTGAAGCTTGCTCAATGCATATTTATCTTCCTGTGATACCGCTGGAAACATGATTACAATATATGACATTGTGACCAAAAGTATATCCTATTAATACACTACACTACCATTTATTTACAAATTACTCGTGAATTACAACATAATTGAAAAACTATAAAGATACTATGTCCAGAATGGATGCTGTGGTTCACCAAGCCACCTTGTCTATGGTTACTACCGCATGCAACCTTTTTCAATGTTCCGGATTTGTTTTTAGAAGCCGAGATATTTGCTTTTTAAAGTAAGTAAACTCAATTAGAACTTGTTGCAGTACTGAACTATATAAACAATTGTGGTTACTCATTAACACCCTTGATTTTAATGTGAAGTCACTGCCAAAAAAATTGCTATTCATCTACATAAGAAAATTTATTTATTTATTTCAATAACCTTCTTTTTTATATATTTATGAAGCCACAAAATTTTGCCAGCATTCATGATGGTCCTGTATTACAAATTGATCGAAATCCATTTTTATCAGAAATATTTCTATCAATTGGACAAAATATATTTGCACTATGGACAGAAGATTTATTTTGGACACCATTCTTTTGGCGACGACGACCATCGAAATTAACAAGCTGTAAATGGAGCAAAAATAGACCTGCTGTCTTTCAATTAACACGTGAAGATGGCAGTATTGAAATTTGGGATTTATTATGTATATTGAAAACATAATGAAATAACGTATAGTTATTACTTAATTTTTAATTTTTTTTATGTCTTATGTGATCAGCTCGTACAGATGAACCATCTTTAATTGAAAGTCTAGGAGGAAATATACTGACTATATCATCGCAACACAAATTGAGTTTACCACAAGAAGCAATTGCAATTGGCGACTTTAATAGCAGTTTAAGATTATTATTATTACCATCATCGTTCACAAAATCATTACCAAATGAAACTAATGTAATTATTATATATATAAAATTACTAATTATTACTAATGTTATGTTAAAATGCCTTTATTGTTTAAATAAATGTACATAGCTGCTGAAGAAATTTTTAGATAGAGAAATGCAAAGGAAAATACGTCTAAAAGATTGGCAGGATAAATATTATGAAGCAAACTCAGATATACGAGAAGCGAAAAGAAAATCCGCTGAAGATGCGAAAACTGAATTAATGCGCTTGGAAAAAGAATTAAAAGAAAAGCATGAGATTCAGTTACGTAAAGAATTGGAAGAGCAACGAAAGTACGTAACATAATGTAATTATTTCGAAATTTCATGTTTGATAGAGGGATATGTTCACCAACTGACAACTCTTTACTAAACATTTGTGGTATAAACTAGATTCTTTGAACGATATTTAGAAATATTTAATCTCACATAGACATTTCAATTACCGGGGTTTGCGCCATTATAACTAACGGTTCCATTGCCATTTTAGTGTTAGACAGCTTTGTATTACTTTTATGTTTGATCCTCATATACATCTCAAGTGTCGCAACAATATCACAAAATACATCCTTTTTATGTTTTTTCGAGACTATAGAAGTCACCGAAAAATGGTTTTTAATTATTAAAGTGCTGGTGTTACTTAATCTTGCACAAGATCGCCAAACATATCTGATATATGAATATTCTTTCATAGTACCTGATTTTAAGTTTGAATTGATCTATTGCAATAACTTTACTTATTATTTTGGGCAATTCTCAAGCCATTTTCAACCCTTTCATGTTTACTCCATCTTTTCTCTTTCCATTTGGTTGGAATACCTAGCCCCATCATACTCTACATATAATAATTTATACAAAATTTTCTTTTAATTTTAATCAGTAACTTAATTTTTTACTTCGTCACCATTATTTTAGATTGGAACAACGTAATAAAAACAAAATAATTTTCGATTTACCAGAACGTTTAGATAGAAAATGGGATGAATTGAATGTTAAGCGACTAATGAAAAACTTAATGGCAATGCGACATATTGATCCAGAGCAATTGGCAATTTTAACAAAACCCGAAAAAGATCGAATTGCCTATAATGAGCAAAAATCAAAAGCAATTGCTGATAGTTTTAAACGAGTCCAGGAAGATGTTGCATTAATTCGTGCAAGAATTTTACCAATTGAAGAAAAATCAGAGGAACGTATTGATTTTATACGACAAAATATCGATAATATAATTTCGTTATCAGATTTGAATTATGAATACTATGAGGAAAATGCTTTGCAATATGTTGAAACACATAGAAAGAGGCGCATACTAACTTTCCCACAATTTCTAGAAAGAGGTCAGAAAAGACGTGAACTAATTAATAGATCTGAGGGTGGTAATATCCAACACAGACGGAACTATGAGATTATGAAAAAACAGCGAAGAGATGCATTACATGATAGCAATTAATTGAAAAAAACTGTTGGTGTATTTGAAATTTCGTTTTTGAATTTAAATGATGAAATATTAAAAAAAAAAAAAACATTTTCTCTCAAATTGTGTTCTTTTTTCCAATTGAACTAATTGAAGTGTTGTGCGGGCTACTCCATTCTCCATATATGATGTTAGTTTTTTTTTTTTTATATAAAGCAATATATATAGGTATGCATTTATTTATTAGAAAGACTAAAATTGTTTACAGATTGCAGTATTTAAAGTTCAAGTTGATTCTTTACAAACTACTGTTCAATGAGTACTAACAAATTAGTTGAATGATGAATACTAGACATTAGTCAGAACAAATGTGATGGATGTATGAATTAAAATGTAGTGGAAGAAAGAGTATAGGTAGGCCAGTACCAGATGAAGTGATCTGAAGAGCTGTCAAATCAACAGTGGATGAACAGAGAAATAATAATGATGTTGTTTATTTGTGAACACTCATTTCAGTAACTATATAACCGTAGAAAATGCTGAGGTTATTCTGGCACTGATTTTAACATCCGCAGTATCACGAATGTAATGTACATCTCAAAATTGTGAAAATGGCATAATTACCAAGTATGAATGTACATCCTTTAGGTGCTACTGGGGGTCAACTAACTTATTCAAATTACTACCATATCTTCGTCAATTAACTAAAGGACCTTATCATTAAATTCATAAATATCAATAAACTTCATATTAATATTCTAATATCGTCCAAGTAGATTAAATCTATGTGACCAGCACAACTTTATATTAATTGACACTATGTGAACATTCGTAGTTCAGCCCGTCAAACATTGAATTCCACACTTCCACATCACATATGCCCTGAAGAACTTAAATATATCTGATATACTCAACACATTCATTAGTATTTTAATTCATCCGTACAATATGTCCTTCAGTTGATACGTTCTATGTGCTATTAAATTCTTCGCACAACAGTCCACACGTTCAGCCGGCTATTCATCTATCCTTATAATCGTTCACAAGGTAATTATTTACGTATAGATATCATGAATGATCAACATTTTACTCGAAAAGTCGTTTATGTAGCTATCTAAGTCTTTTATGTATATATTGCAAAAGTTAGAATTTGATATAGGACACAAGGACAAGTAGATCGAGAATTATGCTTATGATAAGTAAATAACAAAGAATGGATTAAAACAGGATACAATACAAGAGTAAGTTGTGTAGAAATAGATTAACGCCATGAGGAATGCGAAAAAAAATGGAAGATTAAGGAAAGTCCTTGGGGATGTCAACAAAAAATATTGCAAATTATATACAGCTGCAGCGGTGAAAATTAATGGTTTCAAAGGTGTCTGTTGGAAAGTTAATACACTAAGTCTTACATTTTAATACAAAATGTGAAAATACCACATAAATTCTAATATCAAAATTAAATTGTAAATAGAAATAATTACATTTGAAAAAGTAACTGCAATACACATGAGGTC
>JANSTX010022517.1:0-15749 GCA_027564355.1 Penthetria funebris
ATCGAGATTATATAGCCACAAATGCATAGTGATGTAATATTAAGTTAAGTACTTTTCATCAAATTTAGCAATTATACACTCATTGACTTATAATTATAAATAATGTATTTATTGTTTTGCAATGATTAACAACAAATTACATTTTCCTAGGTTCTACCTCTGTAACAAATATTACAACTGGTCCACGAGGATCATTAGCATCACCAATTAGAGCACAAACACCACCATCTTCATCAACAGTTGCAAATATAACATCAAATTTTTTAAGAGGTACAGTGTCATCAAGAGCACCATCACCAGCTGGTACAGTAATTTCTCAAGCTACAACAACTTGGATGACCGCTACCGGAACGCCACCAGTACAATTAATTCGTGCAAATGTTACTCAAACACCACCACGTGCTAGAATTATCTCACAACAATCAATTCCAAATAGTATGCTAGCTGGTAATAGTAGCGTTACAACATTATCGACAGGTAATACTGGCACTCAAGCACAAAATCAATCAACTAATATTCAAACAGTAAATTCTCAATCAATTGGTCACCAACAAACATTTGTCGCCACTTTTGACAATGTTTTACCACCTAGACAACAGACAGCAACATTAGTATATAGTCATATACCAAATCCACAACAACAATTTGCGTCAACGCAACGTTTAACTGTTGCAACTCCAATATCTACTAGTGGTCAACGTCATATTCGTCCAATTCAGATTGGTGGTTCACGTTTGCCGGCCACTGGTATTGGTGTCCGGGTTACTGGTGCTAATATAAGTATCCGAGGGTCAACAATTCCAGTATTAGCACCAACAAATGTTTTAACCTCTTTGCCAAACACAACTGTACAAGGTAGAGGTAGCACTGTATCGACATCAAATTTGTCAACAACTGGTTTACCAACAGCTGCGCGCATAATTCAAGTTCAGCAACAACAAAGCGGCAGTAATCCTCAAGTTATAAGTGCCGGTCGTATTGCTGGAAATTTAATGACTCTTCATCCAGTTATTATGAATAGTACTGGATCCGGTAATCGAACATCAACTGCAGCAAAAGTCCAGTCTGCATTAACTATAACAAATGTTGCTAAATCACATATTACAAATACTGTTCAATCGGGTAATGTTACAACAACACATTTACCCCATGGATCAACAATTACAGCACAGCAACCAACACTTACGCTTCAAGTTGGACATCAAACACCAACATCAACTCCCATTGGAATGGTTACAGGAAACAATCAAATTAGTCAACAAGTACATCAACATCAGCAGCCACATCAAATTACACAAATTGTTGGAATTAATCAACAGGGCTCAGTTGGACATGGACACCAAATAGTATGTGTTTATTTTATTTTTAAAGTAGCATTTTTTTTTTTTTGTATTTTTTATTGATAATTTATTGTTTTTTCTTTTTTTTTTCATCATTTAAAGCAAATTATTGGTGCACAAAATTCAACATCATCAACGACAATGGTACCATTAGCGATAACTTCTCGTTCAGCAAATTCTTTAGGTGCAACCGTAACAACAATTCCAACATCTTCTGGCACTGTTTCACAAATAGTCCGTGGATCCGTAAATGTTGCTACAGGCAGTGCAACATCACAAACAATACTTCCCATAGCTAAAGTACTTCCACAACAACAATTAAATGAGCAGACATTGGTACAAGTACCATCATCGTCGATTAGCGGACAAAATATTTACTTTACAAGATCACCTATTACAACTGTTGCATCAAATAATTCCACATCAACAACATTAATTTCAAGTAATAATACATTTTTACCAACTAGCAATTCATTTTTTTATGAACCACCGTCATCGACTGGGTCAACGTCAATAGTGTCATTGACGGCGACGACAATGACAACAACGGGAACTATATCAAATACGACAACATTGTGTAAGCACTTAAGTAAATGTACATAAAATATATAAATTAATATATACGTTTATTTATTTATTTATTTATTATTTACAGCTACAACAAATATGTCAACAGGTCTTATAACATCTGTTCCATTTGTACCACAATCAAGTTCTTTTGCTGTTGTTCCGGCATCAAATCGAAATATAAATCAAATTCAAGGTTTTTATTAAGCGATTGCTAATTTTAAAATATATAATTTTAAATATTGATTTGTTGACTTTCTTAGGAATACAATCATCTTCAATTATTTCAACAAATCAAATTCAAGCCGTTAGATTTAATCCACAATTAATTATGGAACAAACCAATAATCATGTCTCGCAGTCGACAAATCATCAAATAATAGCAGTGCAACCACATGTGCAATCAAATTTAACAAATATTCAATCAAATATTCAGTCGAGTATACATTCGAATATGCAATCAAATATACAAGCTAATATTCAACCTAGTATGCAATCAAATATACATTCAAGTATTCAATCTGGTACGTCATCGGGTATACAGTCGAGTATACAACCCGGTTCATCAAGTATACAATCAATTATACCCTCAAATATACAAAGTTTGCAACAATCAAGTATACATTCTAGTACACATCCTGCTATGCAATCTAGTATACCCACCAATATACACTCTAGTATACAACCGAATGTTCAATCAAATATAAATTCAACAATTTCTTCCGGGCATCAACAACAATTACAGCAGCAGCAGCAGCACCTCCAACACCACCACCATCACCACCACCATCAACAACAACAACAACAACAACAACTACAACAACAACAGCAACAACAACAACAACAACAACACCATCAACAACAACAACATCAACATCAACAACAACCGCTACAACAAATCCAACAACAACAACACCACCAACACCAACAACACCAACCACAACAACACCAACCACAACAACACCAACAACAACAACACCAACCACAACAACACCAACCACAACAACACCAACCACAACAACAACTGCATCAACAACAATATCAACAACAACAACAACAACAACAACAACAACAGCAGCAGCAACAACAACAACAACATAATCAACAGCATCAACATAATCAACAGCAACAACATAATCAACAGCAACAACAACATAATCAACAACAACATCAACAACAGCAACAACAACAACAACAACATAATCAACAACAACAGAATTTGCAGCAACAACTACAACTACAACAACAACAGCAACTACAACAGCAACTACAACAACAACAACAACAGCACCAGCAACAACAACAACAACAACATCATCATCATCATCAACAACAGCACCACCAACAACAACACCAACAACAACTATTGCAACAACAACAAGAACAACAACAACAACAGCATCAGAATCAACAACAAACACAAATGCTGCTTCCTGCTGCAATTAAAGTACCGATGACATCACCAAGGCCAACTATTTTACGAAAAAGAGAAAATGATGGGTAAAATGAATAATTAAATAGTATTTTTAATTTTTTATTAATTTTATGTTTTACATATAATTTTATTTAGTTCTCCAATTAAATCGGCTGCTAAAAATCTTGGTCCAACTTTATTATCAATGGTACCGAATGAGTTAGATATGGATCGGATGCCATCGCCACCTTTACGCCCCGGTTCATCTGGGGGGTCAACAACCGTAAGTGCTACATCGAGTCCGGGTGTAGATCAACAAGAACAAGAGGAAATAAATTCAGTATCACTTAAAATACGCATGCCAGATATGTCATATAAAACTGCGGTTGATGATATATATTCAACATTACCGCAAGCTCCTCATATATTTCAACAGCAAAATTCAACAAGTAGTAGTAGCAATGGTAATGAAGATTCTGCACCTCGAAAAAAGCCGCGAAAACAACAATTGTAAGAGTTAATAATAATTCAATTATACGCAATTAATAAAGAATCTATTTTTATTCTATTTTTTAAAGAAATGAACATAGCATCCAATCGAATAGTAGATTTACATCACTTGAAACCAGCACTTTTCCTGCTGCTGAACCTAATAAGTCAAATAATTTAGTGTTACATAATAATAAGGAGAATTCAAAACCTCTGGCAATTGTAATTAAGAAACCTAGGACATGTACTTTACTTGAAGTATGTATAGTTTTATATTGTATTTTGTATATTTTATTTTATTGTGTATTTTTCCAAAATTTATTTATAGGGTTATACGGTAAATTGGAAGGGATGTTATAATCATTTTCAACGACATTCAGATATTAAACCTAAAGAGGAACGACGACCATCTGTAATTGATTTAGCTAATGAACCATTTGTTTTACAAAAAGTTAATGGGTGGAAAATTTATCATTTAAACGCACAAATGGATGATTTAGTAAGTAAAATTTTATTATTAATTCAATATTATGTACAATAATAACAACTCACATTGGTATTTAAACTGTGTAATCTCCAAATTATAAATGTGATAAATTTTTTTTTTGGAGATCTAAGGCTGATTATATAATTGATATAATAAATAAGAGAAAC
Source organism: Penthetria funebris (assembly GCA_027564355.1). Taxonomy (NCBI): domain Eukaryota; kingdom Metazoa; phylum Arthropoda; class Insecta; order Diptera; family Pleciidae; genus Penthetria; species Penthetria funebris. Next base: position 4,465 of record JANSTX010022517.1, read on the forward strand.
GTATAATTGGTTGCCAATTATTGTAGGCCCTGGAAATTGTTTAACGGATCACAACATAATATATAAATATTCATTGAAGAGAACTGCAAAACAGTTGATATCGCGTACATAGAATAAGCGAACATTCTATCATATAACTTATTTTAATCAGTAAATAGTAAAAATTATATATTTGGAAGGTACGCTAGGAAGTTATCTGATCAAGTTAACATTTTCATATATTTTTAATTATAAGAACGATTATTCCTTCAAGACAATACGCGAATGATCTCAAATACAATAGTCCCTTTGTTACCCGCCTAAAATTACAGTTATATAATACAAAAGAATAATATAATTGTACATAATATAATTATATTAATCTTTGATATTATACACCCAATTTTAATCTAAAAGGAGTAAAAAGTTTGTATTTGAGGTACTCGAAGGACTACTCCAATTTTTATTACCATCGAACTATCGCTCACAAATGAGACAAAAATGACGATAATTTCATGGCGATATATCAAAGCAATCTCAAGTTATCCTGCACAATATACAAGGGAGTAATCCGATTAAGCTTATAGTACCACACATTCTTTTAATTATAATATCAGTTATATATGTAAAATTTAAGTTTGTATTTATTATACAAACAATTTTAATCTAAAAGGAGTAAAAAGTTTAAATGGGAGGTACTTGAAGGAGTACTCCAATGTTCCTCATCTTCAAACTTAGCCTAATAAATCAGATAAAAGTGACTCATGTATAAATTCATGGCGATATGTCAATGCAATCTCAAGTTATCGTGCGCAGTAATCCGATAAAGCCTATACTCCCACACATTCTTTCAATTATAATATCAATTATATATGTAAAATTTGAATTATACAAATAATTTTAATCTAAAAAATAAAAAAAGGAGTAAAAAGTTTGTATAGGTACTTGAAGGAGTACTCCAATTTTTCTCATCTTCGAACTTAGCCTCAAAAATCAGATAAAAGTGACACGTGCAAAATTTCATAGCGATATCTCGAAGCATTCTCATGTTATCGTGCGCACGAACGGACGTACGGACGGACATTCTTAAATCAACTTTTTTTTTTCAATTATAAGCACTTCTGTGTAAATTTTTATTTCTGATTTATTTATTTCTTGGCGTTACATGAACGGAATCAAATACAATGGACCCTTGGAACTTTGTTCCCAGAGCCTAATAAAAAAGACGTACATACATAGATAATATTATATATAAATTTTTTTTAATAGATTGAATTAGAATCTCAGGTATATGATAAACTTTCAACAATGTTACAATGTATGGAGGCTCATAATCAAAGTATCGATGTAGATAGAGTAAATGATTTAATTAAGGTAAATAAACATTTTATTAATACACGTAATTCCTTCCATAATTTAGGTACACTTAATATGCCAATTTGTCGAAATTTAGCATTTCCTTTTCGATTTTCCTGAAAGATCTTCATTGGACCTTTTAATTCAAACGATATTATATTTTTCTAAAGATTGTGCAAGATCGACGAAGCACATGAAAATTAGTGTGTTATATGCAATGGACTAATAGTAGATCTATTGTTTCTGAAGCCATTCTGTTTATCGCAAATCTCAGTTTTTTAGTTAAAGAGTTTCTGAACAGCACTTAATAAAAAGTGATACCACGATAGTTTCTCGGATGAGTTTTACTGCCCTTTTTAAATATAAGTACCGCTACACTAGTTGTCCAAACTGTGGGTAATTCTTTACGTTCAAGTAATTAATCACATTGAGTTGAAAGAGCTCGTCCAATAAATAATCTTAAAATTTCAGATTTATATCAAAACCAGATTTCAAAAATAAACTCCCAAGATTCATATTGGTTTCGTCTAATATTTAGAGAAATGGTACTCATATGCATTATATCCAGCACTCAATAAGTTCGTAGGATGACGTATAGATGGAGCCACTATTGACAATTATATATATTGGGCGTACAAACAACGATGATGCTGAACGCTCTGATGTCCCAAATTCTGCAGTTCTTCCAGAATAAATAATTGCGTGAGATAGCTGACACCTTAAAGATATTAGAAGGCACTGTATTCGCTATTTTGCATGAACAGTTGATCATAAGAAAGGTCTGTTCGAAATGGGTACCCATTTCGAACAGAGTTGTTTTTGATCGACTGTGAGCAAACAACAACGTGTCGACGATTCAGAGCGCTGTATTGAGATGTTTCAGCGCAATAAAAAGAATTTTTTCATGTGGTATTTGGCAATGGATGAAACATGGATCCATCACTTCACTCCAGAGTCAAATCGGCAGTCAACTGAGTGGACAGCAAAGAATGTTGCCGCCTAAAGCGATCAAAAACACAAATGTCAGCTGGTAAGGTTTTGGCCTCCGTATTTTGGAATGTACACAATATTTTATTTGTCGATGTCGATTTGAGAAAGGAAGAACCATCAATATCGAATATTATATGGCGTTATTGATGCATTTGATGGGGGAAACTGTGAAAAAACAACCCCAAATAATGAACAAAAAAAGTGCTCTTTCTCCAAGACAATGCACCGTGTCACAAGTCGATCACAACAATCGCAAAATTGCACGAATTGCACTTTGAAATTGCTTTCTCATCCACCGTATTCTCCGGATCTAGATCCCAGCGACTTCTACCTGTTTGCAGACCTAAAAAGAATTCACTAAAGAAAGTGATTTGGCTCCAATGAAGAAGTGATTGCCGAAACTGAAAAGTATTTTGAGATCAAAAAAGGCATCGAAATGTTAGAGAAGCGTTGGAATGCATGTATCACGCTCGAAGGAGACTATGTTGATGAATAAAGTCGAATTGCCTAAAAGTTGTTGTGTTATTGGTCATCCTACGAACTTATTGAGTGATGTACTTTATAATTTGCTATCATGAAACCCTTATATTGAAATTACATATATGATTGATCTATCGGCTCATATTGACAGACCACTATAAGTTAAAACGCAAAAAATTTACACATTGTCATAACAGCGTACCGAAAATTTGTCTTGCCCATTGTTTATTACTTTAATAACAAATAAGTAAGGTAAAAATATGATTGGATCTGATTGCCCCAGGTAATTTATTGTGCAAATTGGACGAATAGGAATAAGAAAGGCTAGAAACTACAATCAGAATATACATCAACACCAAGCTTTCCACGATTTATGATGTTTATTAACGATATCCCATTCATATCGTAACACAAGATTATGTGTTACTCGTGTAAAGTTGACGAATAACATATTATAATTTGTGCTTTTAGTTCTTAATATTATATATATTTATGTGGTGCATGCCGAATCTTCCAGAATTGAAACCAGCCTGTTCTTTTCGAATATTTGACCCTAAAAGTGGATAAAACATATCAATAACAGTTATTACTACAACCTTGTTTATTGTCTCTTTTTAGTAAGATGATACCAAACGGCAGTTTTCATACAAACTGAAGTTCAGTCATCGAATAACCATATATAATGGTATTTAATTTACGAAGATGTTGTAGAATTCCACATTAACAATCCAGATGCGATTTTAACGGTTTAAGCTGACATATCGAATGCGAATATGATTTTTTGATAGAAAACGTTTACAAACTCTAAAGTTGAACGGGAACCTGAACCATACGCGTATTTAGCATCTCATTAAAATAAGTGAAATTTGATATCAAACAGCCATTTCTGGATTTAGTGGGACATTCTTTTCTGATGTAAAGTTTTCTTATCACACTTTAGGTTATGGAAATTTGACAGACAGATTTTACTTTGTCATTCTGTAGTGAATCAATATAAGTTTTGACTGCCTTTATATATGTGCAAATTATTTAATGTGGGACTGCCACAATATATATATATTAGTTAGAAACTATACACTTGCATTCGTATTTCGCACTGAATTAGTTGCCGCGTAGTATCCTTAAAAGATGTACTGAAATGCAACAAATGTAATTTTCGATTCATTATTGTAATAAATAGAATTATCACAAATATTATCAATTAAATAAATTGTATTTGATTTTATAACTATAGGGCAATATGCAACGATCCAAACTTGTTGGTGATGGAATAAATGAAGCCAGAACACAAATAATGAAAATATTTGATCATAAACCACATGTTGCGGATATAATAAACCGATGTGCATCTAAAAGGAATTTTAAAAAACGTGAAAAGCCATAACTACTGTAAAATAATAAGTTATTGTAAATTAAATAATAATTAGATATAACTATTCTACTATAAATTTTAGCATAATACTAATTTGCTTTATTTTTATTATTATATGTAATTAAATTTAAATATTCAATACTTTAAATTTATTTAAAATAAAATGAATACAATTTAAGGATACGATACTAATCGGTAAGAAATTAAATTTCTAAATCTAAGAATTTTTTATTCGTACTTGTAAGTAAGAAATTATAAATATAGAATTGTGTGAAAAATATTCAAATAAATATTTTATGGTCATTAAATTATTATTATTTTCAATGTTTCGTTATTTTTCATGCTTTAAATTAGATGCGTTCAGTTGCCATATTACAAGAAATTTGTTTTGATGGGAATTGTTTTAACCGTAATTATATATAGTTAGTATTAAAACGCTTAATGTTAACAATTTCACTAAATATTTATTATACAACTTTTTTTAAAAAAAAATAATAATATAAATTAATAATTTAACAAATGCTTGTAATAATTTGTAAATATATTCATCGATCATCTGTATTCCGAATTCTGTGTCCTCGTCTCGACCTTTACTCAATGCGTGAGTATAGGGCGTCAACGAACAACGACCATTTTCACTATCTCTAGCCAACCCTTTCACTTCTCTCCAGCCTTCTTAATGACGATTTTTCGCCACTGCGGATTTTAGTCTAATACGTATTTTGCAATATTACCTACCGATCGCCTCAGTGTATGTTGCTAAGCCTTTTGTATACGGAACCCTACAACTGTTTCAGCACTACCATCAATGGTTAAAAAACTTCTCAAATACTGGAAATCGTCCGCTTCATCTATTACCTTATCAAATAAGACAAGTGGTTGTCTAATGATATTGCAACCTTATGGAAAGAGGATAATTAAATTGTCGATAAAGGGTAACTTGAGTATAAGTTAGAACTGGTGTAGTATCAACATGCTGAACACGATACACACAGTTATAGGTATTATCGTGCATGACAAGATCATTTGAGTTTTTCAACAAAGTATTCGAAAGTAAGAGGCAGATTTCAGTCCTGGTAGGTGTTGCACAAACCATATCAATACATTACGGATTATTGTTGAACAGTCCATAGAATGGCAAACGCCATATCGTATATCTTATTTGTCGACCTCAAACAGGCATTCGATATTATTGATCGTAGTATGATGCGAACAATTCTAAAAAGTTATGAAATACCGTCTCAACTGATGAATATGATCTGCGGTCTATATCGTGTCCAGTCGTCAAAAAAAGGCACCAGTCTTATGTTTATTGCACATTTTGAAAAATGTGCTTCAAGTCGTAATATTAAATGATTCCAAAATATTGTAAGTGTATTTACCATTAGGGTTCCCAAAGTGAACCAGTATTTTTTGAAGTCGTGTACAACAACTGGTGTCGGCTAATGCAACATTTCCATCGCGCCCGATACGATATTTTATCATAAACCCAATTTATTGTATTGTGGTTGATGACAAATTATGTATTTCCATTGCACTCCGATAACGTAGCAACTGTCAGATTTACTTTATTGTTTTTATTTATTTATTTAAGGTTTAAAACAGAAATACATACAATATTAAATCTGCATTTTATTAATTTTATTCATATATTACATAATGTTTATTATAAATAAAAAAATAATATTTCTTATTTATTATTTATTTGGAATAAAAAAATTGACACTTCAAACATTATATACATATGTATTGTAGCAGCTAGCTGTGTAAGAAGAATTTTCATTGTGAATTAGACAATAGAAATCATGAATGTAATCTTCGCCTTATGAACTGACACATGGAATGATTGAAACGGAGCGAATAATTTTGTTGATACGTTCTGATTAACACGGTTGCGATTGTGTTATTTTATATACAAATATATTAAATAAAATGTCCACAAAAACAAAAAAGGATGAAAAATCTCAAGCAATTAATGAGGTATAATTGAAATATTCGTTCGATTAGAAATTTGAAATAAATTTTGTTTTTTTGTATAATATACATAACCTTTTATTATATACTTTTTGTGTCGTGTCAAAATGTACGTACACGTCAGTGATTTGTAATTTGTTGTATTCATTTCAGCCTGTAAAAATAAATAAATGGGATGGATCTGCAGTTAAACATGCTATTGATGATGCTGTAAAAGATGCTCTTCTAGTTCGACCAAACTGTTCTGAAAGTTTTAATCTTATTGATGGTCGTTTATTTATTTGTGTGCTTGCTGTTGGCATCGCTTTATTAGCGTTAGGATGGGATTATCAATATCCATTTCCACAATCAAAGTAATTTAAGTTCTAATTAAATTTTTTTATATTTTATTTCGATTTTCTCATACCTAAATATTGAATCAAATACATATTCTTACATATAGTTCTCAAATGACAGCAATAATAGTATTGCAATCTTTCCATTAGTACGAGTTGATAACGCTGATTAATTGAAATTGCTGTTTTGTTGACTTAACATTCAGTTATGTGCCTATAGAAAATCAAGCATCACCTAAACTTTCACTCCTCGCAGGAGCATATGGCATCAACAATCACCATTGCTTACGATTTATACCTAACTTCTTCACTTCACACCTTCACTGATACGGGTTGTAGTACCAGCTTTTTTATTGACATTTATCTGTCACGATAGTTTTCGACACGGTCTTCTACCATATGCGTTTTTAGTCTGTCGCAAATCATTAACAAATAAAAGCGAATATATGATTGATTCAATTTCAACTTATTCGCCTGATAATCGTGTCAATCGCCTTACGATCCAACAATCTCCATACATTATTATTTGATATTATATTTGATCAAAGGATTCTTAATATGCGTCTAGGTACATACTGACGAAAACTTGGATTTATGACATGATATAATTCGTCACTTTCCAAGTCTCAGTCATACCGACAAAAAATAATACACGCAATTTGAGCTTATGAGAAATTTCTTTTAGCATACCAAATACTTACCGCGACCAATCATCTCTTGCCAAATAACTTTCCAAATATTGTGAAATTTCTATCTAGTTTATGCTAAGACGAACCTGTGACCTATATATTTTTATATTTACGCTTTAGTTTCAGCTCCGTCTCGGTTTATGCAAACAAACTTATGTCGTTCAAGCCGATTGGTTCAACCCGCATCTCATACCATGTGGTTTGTTGCCCAATGTATTATATGCATTATTCCTCTCTATTATATCCATTAATCCTCTCTATTATATGCATTAAGTTTCGCAGCCATATAATAGTACAAGTATTTCATAACTTTCCTGAATTGTCCACGATCAATACTATCGCATGCCACAATATGTCGACAAATTACATATACAATGGCGTTTACCATTTAATCGGCTGCTCAACAATAATCTGTAATGTGTTGATTTGGTCTGTGTAGCCGGTCTGCGGTCAACCAGACTCTAAACTACTTGAAGTTCGAGCCTATTCAATAGCTCACGAAAGTGCTCAGTCCATCTTTACATTTGCTGAATCGCGTTTGAGATCTTCAAACCGTCCCTTTATTGAATTGAACTATCAGTTTTAAAGCACTGTTCGATTAGTTTGCCTATTACACGGCAAGTTTTCCTCATGTTGTTTGAATGTACAGCGTGCTCGAACAGCAATGTTTTCAAAAAATTACGACTTGTTCGCCATGCACTTTTACCAACCTCTTTCTCCAGTTGAATATGTTGGGTCTGCAGATTCTGTTGGTCCTTCGCATTGCTGTTAATCGCATTTTTTTTGTTTCTCCTTCTCATTATTAGATTCCAAGTATCATCACTAATCCATTCCTTTCTTCCATAGTTAATGAAACCCTGAACATTATCACCGGCTTGTCTTAATGCGTCTGCGACTGTGTTATAGTCTTCACGAACACCGAAGCTTAGCAACGTTTATACGTCCAACAGTTCTAGGTTGTCTCCTATATGCCTGCCATAAGTTTTAATTTCAAATGTCTACTGACCAAGCAATAGTAACTAAAAATATACGCGCCTCTATAGCTACGAACTTCAAACAGCCAATTTCTCCTTCTTATACTAATTGTTATGTTATTTATTTGATTTCTGGTACGCTCGTACTGTGAAATCCAATTTTTATGTGTTTTCTTTCGTGCGCAAATATAGTACCACCAATCTCAAGGTTATGATTACTTGCACATATCTTCAACAAGTTCTCCAATATTGTTCATATCACCTATTCCGTGTGTACACAGCTCATGTTCTTCGAGCCAATACAGTATCCTATCTGTTATTCTTACCCCATTTTCCAGAAAACAAAAGGGTTTCATTAGAGGATGTTGTCCTTTCTCCGTTTTCATTCCATAGAATCGCGCTCAACTTAAGAATATCGAGTTTGAAACCGGATCAGCACAAAAGGATACCACATTAATTACATAGAATTTTCGAATAGTGTTTGAATTTCATTTAAAAATCAGTTTTATTACTTTAAACTGTATTTGGTATTTTAAACATTAATATGTTATTATATTTTTTTTAATTTTAGAACCGTCCTAATAGTTTGTGTATGTTCTTATTTTGTTTTAATGGGCATATTAACTTTGTATACAACATTTAAAGAACAGGGTATATTTGTCGTAGCAATTCAGAAAGTTGATAAAAATACCAATAAAACTTGGCAAGCAAGTTCTGAAATGAAAAAGTGAGTATTATATAATTACGTAATTACATTTTATACATGATCAAAACAATGTTACACTAGAATAAACAGAACAGATCCAATATAACGTCGATTTTAACAAAAAAGGGAATAATTATATTTTGGCTACTAATGTAATTCATTACGCTATCCTTTAACTTTAAAATCTATCAAAATTCTGGAATAAATTGGTTCATTGGTTACTCAATGGAAAATAAACATGAACGAAATTCTGATGGTGACTCCAAGCCTCTGCACTGAGGAAGTTGCGGCCCTGGTTGTAAGGTGTTGTAAACAGGGAGGGGTATTAGCTTCTCTTCATTGAAATGCTTACATTGATGAAGTCAATAAAAACGCTACTAGAATTATGTGGGCATATAAAAGTTTAGTGGGAAAAACAAGTGGTATACAGCTGCCAATGATGAAATGGATGTTAAACCCGTGCATCTGTAGCTTGATCGCACAAGACATAGAGTGTAACAAACCCCAAAAACTGAGCAAAATGGCAGACTTGCCCTTAATGACATATCGGATATCTACTGCGTCAACACTCCACTTTATATATTTGTAAAGGGGGCGGCAATAGACGGTACCATTAGAACTATCAATATGGAAAATTTAAAAACCAAAGTTCGAAGGTAGACAAGAATAACTTTAATATGAATATCGGGACATTCTGTGCGAAATGAAAAACCCTCTTCAAAGAATATTTGTATAGTACACCAAAGTTCATGGTGACAAATGAGTTGGTCGACTATCACATGGTTACTCAATCCATGTTTACCTTCACAAATCAATTACAATTATCTAGTAAGTATTTCAGTAGAAGAGAGAGACCATGCCATATCAATTTTAATTTGTGAATACAGACGGTTTAAAATTGGTAATTTTGACACGTTGTGGATATAGAACAAGTATGACTACATAATTGAATCCATTGGGAGTGACACAACATGCCATTTAATAACGACTCAAAGCAATGGAAATGAGTCAAAAGCAAGGAAATAGGGTGTCATTTGTACTGAATCCACGAAATGTGAACAGTTTCTCCCACGGAAAAAAAATGGGGTTTTTGGATTATCTTGTGACTGGCGATGAAGAGAGGAAGCACTACAACAATCCGAAATGCTTAAAGTCATAGGTCAATAAGCCCAGGCAATACACAATATACATGGATCCAAACTCATGCTTTGTGTTTGGTGGCATCAGCTATTGGTGTTATTTATTATGAATTGCTCCAATCTACCGAAACAATCACAGTTGTTCGCTATCGACTACAATTAATGTGTTTAAACTGATCAGTAAAGGAAAACCCGACACAATTCGAGCAGATACATGATAAAGTTATTCTTCAGCATGACAAGCTCAACCACATGTTGCAAGGTGAATCAAAACACACACATAAACGTTGAATGGGATGTCATATTTCTCTCGCCCATCAGACTGTTCCTCACGATTACACTTATTTCGATCAATTAATCATGACCTGCCTGAGCAACACTTCCGTTCTTATAAAAATCAATCATCATTTCTTTGAAAATACAAATGTTAGTAATAAAATTTAAATTATTTAATCGTAGATATGATGACAAATATTCATTGGTACTAACTGTAAAAGATAGTAAAGGTGTACGTGAAGCATCCATAACAAAATCGTGTGCTGCATATATTGATAACAATGGGATTGTACTTGAAAATCTAATTGCAAATGAAGTTAATAGACTTTATAATTCATTAAATGTTGAGAAAAAAGAGTGATTTAGATAAAAATAGGTATAATATTATGTTGTATGTCTTATTTTTCTGTGTTAATAAACAAAACTTACATATTAATAATAATTATTAACATTAATTAATTAGTATTTATTTTTCATTCATATTAGTGCTGGAAATTGTTAACGGATCACAACCTAGTATATAAGTATTCGTTGAATAGAATTGCAAAATAGTTGATATCTCGTACCTAGAATTTTCGTTTAAATTAGTAAGGAGTACAAATTATACATGGGAGGTACGCTAGGAAGTTATCTGATCAAGTTAACATTTTCATAAATTTTTAATTATACTAACGATTATTCGTTCAAGACGATACACGAATGATCTCAAATACAATAGTCCCTTGAAACTTTGTTACCCGTATAAAATTACAGGTATATAATACAAGAGAACAATATAATCATATATAATATAATTATACTAATCTTTGAGATATTATACACCCAATTTTAATCTAAAAGGAGTAAAAAGTTTTTATGGTAGGTACTTGAAGGAGTACTCCAATTTTTCTCACTATAGAACTATCGCTCACAAATGAGATAAAAATGTCGCGTGCATGATTTCATGGCGATATGTCAATGCAATCTCAAGTTATCGTGCACAATATACATGGGAGGTACTTCAAGGAGTAATCCA
>JANSTX010022539.1:0-15743 GCA_027564355.1 Penthetria funebris
ATATACCACATATGGAAGCCATTCCACTATCCGCAACCTGTGGACGCATCCAGTTGCAATCAACTTTGCAAATGGTCAGTGCAGACCATTTTCTGGAGAAATGCATACATCTTATTATGTCTTATATTTTATATTCTTACACCATCATGTGGAATTCAGTAATTAGACTAAAGTAGAATACTTGCACTTTCCATTCAAATGGGAATTTGATAAAATTATTGTTAAATCGGCAATAACTTAAGTGGTTCTGAGTGTTTGGTTATTAAAAACCTAACAGCTTAAATGATGCTAATGATATATGTGAAAATTTTACTATCTAATTTCTTGTCACTCTCTGTCTGTCAGACAGACAGGCTTCTAGTATCAATGTATCCTTTTTTAATTGATTTATTTTGACTCTTCCATAATATTTTCAATTATATTTTAAGCGCTTTATTTCAACTGTACATCTGACATTTTAACAAAATTTCTACATCCCTATGTCGGTCTTCATCTAATAATATATGGAAGTCAACGATAATCTGCTTCTCTATCAATTGAAACATTATTTGAATTATGTGTGTCATCTATCGAATTTAATAAATATCCAAATGATGACCATTTATAATTATTTAATTTCTAATTTCAAAAGACCCGCCATTAACGTGACTCACAGTACTGACAATCTTACATCACTAAAACCTTTCCCCTACGCGTCTTAGATTATGTTATGATAAAGATAAACAACGAATCACATGGTATAGGTATATCAATCGACAACTAAACTGTAGGTCACAGGTGGGTCTAAGCATTCAAGGACGAAATTATTGTCAATTATTTCGTCAATGGCGAGGTAGACACCTTTCAATACTTGTAAAGGTAATTAGTAAGGGCTGGTGATGTTGAAGAAATTGTCGAATCACATATACAAAAGGTGTGGCAGGTGTTCGAAATGCTAAGTGGGGAAACCCACACAATTTTCTTTTAGTTTAAAATACCTTATGTCCATGAGACATGACTTATCGGTAATATTGTATGGCTGCGAGACTTGAAAAATTGACGAAAATCATCATGTCACAATTCTAAGTTGTACTAAATACATATTAAGAATCATTTGATTAAATATAATATTAAATGAAGATTTGTGGAGAATGTTGGACTTTGTACAATGTACGCACGATTATCAAATAAAGAAAATGGAATTCGATTGGCCATACACTAATGATATCGCCAGATATGCGATGAACTGCAATTCTAAGTATAGTAGAAGACCTATAGTCTACTCAAAAGTAACGTAATGGAAAATTTTCTTTTAACAGGCTGGTACTATTGGTAAGATGTAGAGTGAATTGGAGGTGCTAGTCAGAAATAGTGAACAATGGCAGTTGTTCATTGTTAAGTCAATGTTAAATTTTTAAACTGTGGTGCGAATTATAATTGTTTTTTATACTTATTTTGACAATGTAACAACGAATTTTTTACCCAATTTTGAAAATTTGTATCAGGAGAACATAATCATCAACATTATATTTGAGAAATAAAAATTTGCAATATCTCGTAAACGGTGGAAGATAAAGAGATGGTGTAAACAGTAAAATATTTGCTAATTTCTAGTACTTGCATCAGATATTCTACTACATCAAAATGCCATAAAAAAATGGAAAATCTCGTGCTGTATCGAGATATTTAGAAACTGAGAAAAAATAAACAATCATTTTCAATATAAGAATATGTGTCTGTGGGAATGTATGAAAAATATGACTTTTCTAAAATATTGCCTCCTTGTATTGTATAATCTATTGCATTCAGTTCTAATTGCAAACAGAAATATGTCAAAAGGATATTCTGATTTCATCAAATTACGCCATAATTACTGATTATTAGTAGTTTTAGTGTATTTTAAAGAATAATTTGTAATTTTTTGGCTATTTAATATTGTATGATTTATCATGTGTGTGTGAAAAATGAAATTCAATTTTTCTCAGAAATTGCCGCTTCTATTAGAAAGTCATAAAAAAAAATTTATCCCATCCTAGCAAAATATCCCAAAATCATCAAATGCGTAACAGGCGAACAGAATCATAGAAATTAAAAGTAAATAATAACAACACACAACACCAACCCTGTCTTTTCATAAAATTTATTAAAACATCATTACATGTATCACACGAACATAATTGTATGTATTTACGAAAAATGAGCCTTTTCTCAAATATCGCCTCTTGTATGTCGAAAATTGTTTATACGTTTGCATATTGTGTAATGATTTTACAAAATCTGTCAAGATTTTAACCAATTGACTGGTTAAAACGAAATGAATTCGCCAAACTCTGAAGGGTTCTGGCGATGATATCACAATATATGCACTTTGATTAAAACCCTCCTCAGATAAATAGAGCATCTGATTGACTAAAAATAATACGGTCGTTAATGGCACTATGGTACAAGTGGATAGATGTAATAATTGTCATTAATAATTGATGGTTGCATATTAAATGTTGATAAATAATAACTAATGTTTCATTTAAAATACCTGCAAAATTAATGCCCATTGATGAAACATTTTCTCTTGGCAATGATATAGTTGCATAAGTTGTACCTCGATCTGTTGCTAAACCTGAATCTTCAGATTGTGCTGGACTCATGGCTCTATCACCTACAAAAATGTGAATAAAAAGTAAATAATTTTAAAATTTTAAATTTTTTAAATTTTATGTGCCTTGCTTGATATTTTACCACCAAAGAAAAAAAAAACATCGTAAAATACACTAATTAAATATTTTTAGTAAACGAATGAATATATGTGTATACTGAATGATATATTTATAATTAAATTTTTAATTTCTGTCATCCCACATAATGTTAATTTAAAAGAATATTATTAAGTAACACAATATTTCACATTCGTATTCTTTTTAATGTGAGTAAAAGACGAATGAATTTACAATTCTGTGAAATAATTACTCATAAGTATCGTATGGTACTAATAAGTATTTAGTTTATTTAATTTTTTTTTCTTAAAGCAATTATTCTCCAATTTCAAAAGAGACATACGAGCATTTCAATGGTAAAAAATTAAAATTGGTAGATTTATTTCTCAGAATTATTTTGATCAATGTGATATTGAAAAAATGCCAATTTAGAGGTTATTTAGATATTTTGTATACACTGGTTGTAAGCCCTGTTTCAATATCATCAGCAAAATCTTAATATAAATGAAGAACAACAGCTAGTGTTCATGATTTCTAGCCAGTAACTTCTGTTCACTGTACTCTTTAATAACATTGTTGAACTCTGGTTTTTGAACTAATAGTTCTCATCAGTTCAGTACTTACCCAATATATAATGAAAAAAAAAACAAATCTACTGTATTAACTGCAGACCGGAGTATTTTACACTAGTTTAAAGGGTTTAAATTTAATCCAGGCTTATAGATGATATACAATTTACATGATAATATAATTCCATAATATTCAAAATTATTTTCAAAATTCGATTCGATTCTTATGTCAGTATTGGCATAATTACGCTTCATAATACTGGCCCAATGGGTTTCCATTAAAATAGTTTCATCCAACAGTTACTAAATACCGTTCAACAATTCATTTACTCTTTAAGATGAATATATTTTCAGTTCCCTTTCAACCGAGAGCATTGTCACCCTTTGATATATACGCCTTATAAAAATCTTACCCATTTGTAAGCTTCTTAATTTAATCTACGTTTTATATTAATATACGCTGCATTTTTGAAATCAAAAACACAAGGTTGTGTGGTTCGCCAAAATTTTATTTAATTACCCTTTTAAAACTAAAAATATATTCATTGCATTGCGACACCGACAAGATGAATTTTTTTGTTTTTAATTTTTCTATTTGGTAATTTTCTTTTTTTCTTTCTTAATTTCAAACTACAGGTACACTTTTTTTTATTTATTTTTCGGTACTTCAAATATTTCTACCAAAATAGAATCGTTCTTCTTCTATTTTGTATAAAAATTTTAAACAAAGTTACACATAGATCTTGCCCAGTATTTTTATTAATTTCATTCATAAACATAAAAAAAAAATAAGAAAAAGTAGTTATTTTTATCTAAAATAACTAATGAATAGATTCATCATTTTGTATTCAAAAATATTAATAGTAAATCTTTAGAAAATTATTTGCAATTATATTCCAACTTTCTAATGAATCCATATTGCAGTGTGTCGGAAAAGCTAAACAATACTTCTAATTACTTTTTTTTTTGTAAAAAGTCATCTATTTCCATACTCGTTGATTCCAAACGCAAAACTATTATAAGTTCTAAGAAAAGATATAGAATTCCAGCCGTCAATTCTCTGGATTATATCCGACATGAAATCCATTCATTTACAGATACTAACAAGACACCTGGCTCTAATGGTATTTCGGCCATTGTTATGCATGCATCTGCGTAAATTTGCTACATATACATAGCTTGCTTAACTTGTCATTTTCCATATGCCTAGAAAGTGGCAAATGTCCAGCCTATAAGGGCTTTTAGTCAGATCCTTCCAATTATTAACTTCAAGATCATATATTATGTGGAATTCAATAAAAGCTTTTATGATCAATAATGCGGTTTTCGGTTTAGAAGGTAAACTGCGGATATTATGACCTATATGAAATTTGGAGTAGACATATACGTATATAAGGTTTTAGATAGAGACTGGCATTAGCAATTTTTAAGAAGCCTCTTCTATGGATTTCATCCCGATTTGAGGATCTGGTTTTCAAATCTTTCTGGCGGGTCGTTCTAATATGATACTTACGGAGTTGATGCGAGTGTTTCACAGGGTTACGTCTCTCTGCACCATTTCTTCTACATGGTGTCTTTGCTCGGATAAGGACATCGCTCTAAATAATGATATGATAATATGGTAAATTTCACATTGTGAGTAAGACGTATATTTTCGGATAGGCCAGACACTTCTGATGCAATTTAATAGCAATTTATTGTACAATTCATCGTGATTTGTTTTTCTCGGAACATATATCAATTCCAGACTTCGATTTAATGATCATTTCATATTAAAAGACTTGGCTGTCTACGTCATTGTGAGAAGTATTTAATCCGGAAAATATTGTCAATGTATACCTCCAATTCAAAGGTGGGCATATCGTTTTATTGGTGATGATCGATTAGATTCTCGATCGATTAGATTCTCTTCGACAAAGACATTTTATAGATATTTCCATGATGATTGTTCTGATCAGCTCGTATTTTATGTTTTAAAAAATAAGTTTAACGTAAAAATCAAAAAAAAAGGATCGATATAACAGGATGTCCTGAAATTTTCCTAAGATGATATTATCATTTACCATTTTCTACCCTACACATTGAGCCAATGCTAGTAAAAGCATAAGCCAATTTATATATTAAAACAAATTAATAAGGTGATGATATTTTACAATTAGCAACGGCATACAATTTGTAAACACATACTTTGCAAAAAAAAAAAACATCTAATGCCATTCAATATTACTAGAAATTCATCTCAGACAGATAGACTCAATTTGAAATATTTTATTGAGTTCAAGGTGATATATATTGATTTCCTTACGTAAAATCGAATACAAACAAACGCTGAAATTACTCTGAATTACTAAAAATGATCATCGTATCGCTGTCTAAGTTATTAAAAAATTTATTATCCTAGAAAGATCGCGAAACAGTCATTATGTAAAATTACCAAATAATATCTTAATCTTGTCAAAAGGACTATTAAATATTGAAAAGGAAACTTGGTAGTAGAATACGTAACGATGTTCAGAACAAAGTCAGGACTAAGAACATATCATTGAAACTTGGCGTTTTAGTCAGGTTTTATACGTCTATAAATTTATTAATTAATGTCAACGACAAATTATAATGGAGCGTTAATGTCAAGATGTTAATAGATTTGTAATTTGATAAGACAGCGTTTTTGAAACTATTATTATAGCCATAAAAATTTTCATATCTTTATTTTGAATAGCTCTAACACCATACGGTGATACTTTGACGTTTCTTATATTAATATATTACTTCAAATGTGTCGTCGAATAACTGGTAATGATCTAGTGATTGAGTTATCAGTTAAATCGCGTGATTGTAAAAATGGATTATTGAATTGTACTTTCTTCGCCAAGACCAATTCACAATAGGTTAGTTCTTTCGATAAATTCAACATATGTTATGTCAATAAGAATCTATTTATATATTATTTGTAACATATCACTGTAATACTATCGTATCCCATCAATTAAAAACCATGCAAATGTTGATAATCAATTCTATTTCTATTTGGAGTTCTTTTTAATTGATTACAATAATAATAGGTATAGACACATAGAACTAATTAATTACTTCATCCAAAATTTTCGAAACAAAGGAGTTATTTTTATAAAGACTGTTGTGATACGTCTATGAAATAATACGATTAATTTTCAAGCAGAAATTTGTCTCGCAAAGCAACATGTACTAATTTATTACTGTTATAATTTTAGATTTTATGGCGGAAGGATCTTCTTCTTATTTCTTATGAAAAATTAATAGGATAGGTTTTAGACAGACAAACTCCACTCGACAGTCATTAGCCTGCAATGTTGATGCAATAAATTTTAATGAATCCATATGCATACATAATTAATCATGAATATAAATATACATTTACTTATATACATAAATATATTTAATTATAACTAATAATATGCATCCATACTCGTAATGTCAGTACAAAAGTAATGAATAATATTTTATGACCATCTTAAGTAAAAACTTTATTACCGCATCTCACTTTTATTATTTCAGTAAATACTCCTAGTTTATCTAATTAATTTACTGCTTAATAAACATGTAATAATTTATTATTATATTATACTAATTTGTGTATTATTAAGTTACGTTAATTTTATAGTTTTGATTGTTACAACTAATGAACTAATGTTTCAATTCTGGCTCAAACATGGGTAGGTTGAATGGCCACCGATCTCGTATATATATTTGAGAATTCTAGTTATGCTGCAGCATCTCTCAGTCACTACATAGCTGCAGGATATCCATTACAAATACAGAGTTCAATGATAATATAAGGAATAAACTTAGCAGACAGTCTCTAAAACACTACAGATAATTACGGACACAGCACGATGCAAATTCAAACAACATGAGTGAAATTTACCATATGGCAGACAAACTCTCAAATAAGATTTAGCAAATGAAAAAAATGTACCAGGTTAGTTTCGTAATCGACTAAATAAGCCCGAACTTTAGGTTGCTCCGAATCCGATTGACCAAAGACAGGCAACAAGATGGAAGATGGAAGATTAAGGAGTCTGCTTCAAGTAGTGGAATAATCAAATAGGCATTAAAATTCCTAAAGCGTAGCAAGGCAATAGTACATATACAAACAAATAATAGGTTAATTTCATTGGGAATTTTCGTTGATATCAAATAATTATCCCATAATTAATGATTGATTTTAATTTTATTTATAGAATAATTTGTATTTCATTGACTGGATAACTTAATGTTTCGTCTAATTTTGTATTTTGTTTTTTGTCAAACATCATCATATCTACATAGGCAAGCTTAGTGTGGACTTAACAAAACATTTATTCGCCCTAATACATTACATTTTTTCAGAAATAAGATCTTGTATTAGGAATCCATAATCCATTAAATAAGGAAAACTTTTTCACGCCGTAACAATTATATAATAATAATTATTCGTTTCAAATTATTTATAAAAACTTAAGTGTGTTAGAAGTGTATATAACACCTTTCTCCGACTTTCGTTTCATCGAATTATCTGTACCAGTTTCATTAGTTCCAGCTTTATTCTCACCTTCCCACTAGTTATCGTCTGCAAAGTTCATTTCATCGAATTATCTTTACCAGTTTCATTAGTTCCAGCTTTGTTCTCACGTTTTCACTAGTTACCGTCTTTGCAAAGTTAAAAGTCGTCATTATATTCCTATTCAATTCAGTCCCATTTGTTGACGATTTTAGTGCAATATTCGCCTCTCAGCAGTGCCAATTTCAGTCACACATCAATCATTTTAATATCCGGAATAGAGCCGTAAACCATTTTTCACCGAAAGGAACAATCAAACTTGCAAAAGACAAGCTTATTTATGAATTATATGATAATTAAAAGGAGGTGGTATTTTTCTACCGATAATGAACTAATGAAATCAACCGAATATGAATTCCTTGGGAAACGTTTACTCTTATTCTTCTTATTACATTATTTATTCAAACAAATGCGACATTTTAATAATCAATATTGAAACATTATTTTTTTTTTTATTTTTAAATAATTTTATTAAATAATTGATAACAAATTATGAATGTATAAATTTGTTTTGTTATTGTTCAAAACATAAATTTGCATATAAATGTCGTTTTATGCTCTATTAAGCACATCATCAACATCATCAGCATGTAATAAAATATAATAATAAATTAACAAAATTACTTGTTTTACTTTATTCATTAGCATAAGCCAATGTAAATGTTTATTTTATTTTTAATATATGTCCACTTAGCATATTCATTTAGAAATTAATTTGTGTCAATATAAATGAAAATCAATTACTTCCAGCTTAACGTCAATTTCGCTTAACGACATATAATTTCAGTAAATTTATGTGTGACTTTAGAATATATTCTAAATCTAACCACTAGCACTTAATATAGTCGGCAAACTGCCTGAATTCCTTTAAGTTCATATAGTTGTACGTCAAGAAGCCCATTCCTCATCCGTATATAGGTAATTGTATATCAGGTTTCCTCTAATTCATAACTGTCAAATAAATAGTTTTAGACAAGCAGATTCAATTTCGTCCTGAAAATGACAGAATTTATTCTGTTGATTGTAAGCAAACTAACTAGAATAAAAGTACTACTAGGTAGAAATGTTTTACTTGAATCACAGTAGCTAAGTGAATTCACTAAATGATATGACACAGATCAAGAAGAGGATTATTGGTAACAGACATGAACAGGCTGGATACAGATGTGATCGATGTTGGAAAGTTTTAATCAAAATGTGGTGAAGTAATCGATTAATGGGCAGATATCAGTGAATGAGTAAGTATAAAACTGCTTTCAATATTCTTAATCGCCTTATGATGCAGACAATACTGGAAATAAGTTAAGGAATACCTGAAATAAAATTATTTTTATCACTTTGAGTGCAGCTAGGCTATGTATGTCACAATATTAATTGTGCGTATCATATTTGGAAAGATATCTGTATAATAGCATCTCTTGTACCAGTCGTCTATAGCTTTGATAATGACTTATATTTGAGGTGAAACTTTAAAAATTTTAGTATTTGGTTATTGTAGGGTGGTATGGGTATTTGAATTAAAACTTTCGTTATATCATTTATTGTTATTGGATAATTGTCGTCAGTTAAGTCATTACCGTTAAGCTGGTTTAAATAGAGAATTTAATGCTTGCACATAAATCAAAAAATATCATAACATTGTGAATCACCGTATAGACCACTAATTCCAAAACTTGTCTACATAATGCTATCAATATCAATAAATAAAATAATGTACAATTGACTTTTCAAGATCTATTGGGTCTGAAATCATCATGTTCTTTTAGATATTGGTCTTAAAAAAAGAGCATTGCATAGTGCATTAAATATAGTGATAATCAATTACAAGTTAATGAGCATGACTTGTATCAACGAAACAATCTCTATTATTATTCATATCAGCCAATCAGGCCATACAAATAGTAATATCCTCTCAATAATACTTTTATCCATTTGGGTCAGTCTTAAAGAAAACATCGACTTTTCTCCGATTTGTTAGCATATTGACTCTCACTCTACCTAAGAGCATAGGTTTTAAAATACTAAATTTATGTGTGTCTAAATAGTGCAGTGCGTCGAGTTTAGCAGCGGAGTTAACAGTTGATTGGTGTGAAGAAGAAATTATACTTCCTTTGCTGTAACAAAAAGCTGTCTTATTTATAGATTTTCAACAAAAAGGAAATGGTTGTTTGAATATAATTTTTTTTTGTTGGATGCCGAATTAAAGGGAAATACTTGGGAAACTCATCCAAATAAGTGTAGAGGTTGCATCAATTCGGTGTCAAAAAGAAACTCAGTTCAAATGTTAATTTTACTTTTACATCGGATTGACGAGATGCCAGCCAATTCTATTTTCTATTTAAAAATATTAAATTTTAAATTTAGATAAAAATGGTGTCTATCCTTCATATAGATTTTAACTGAGTTAGTTGTAAAAAAAGTACTTCCGCTCTAAAATTTATTTGGGTGAATTCAAAGTCTAACAGTGTCATATAATGGTTTTTAATGTGGTGAGAATGTTAAGAGGGAAACGTTCAAAAAAGCAAAACTGTAGACACTTCGAACATCCGGTTACTAGTCTGGTTAATTTTCGAAACATTTACATCAGCTTCGTTGTTTCGATTATTGTATTAACATATCAAGTGCCAAATTGCGTCCATTTTTTTTATGCCAAAAATCCTAGGCCTTTTGTTAATTTCATGCATAATACACATTTCAGAAGAATGATTTGAACACCTGTGTATTAATTAGAATTCAATTAAATTTTGTAGTAAAATGAATGAACGGAAGGACGAGTGAATGGTTAAGACAATTGGGTGAATATAAGCGATGATTGATGGATGGATAATGGACGAATTAATGGATAGTTTAGGGACGGGATAAACATACGGATGGTTAAACAGTGACATACGAAAAATAACTTTTTTCTATGCATTACTGTACAATTCTTTATTATTTTCACATATATCGGAATTAAGTACAATAGGTTCATAGAACTGTATACATTCCCGAGGCCTTAAAACCATATAAGTAAAAATTAATTTAAATGTAAACATTGAATTGCATTTTATGCAAAATATTTAATATATAAATTAACACTCCTCAAATTATGGTAATTTGAAACTTTAAAGAATATTCTAATTTATTTATTACATTATTTATTCGAAAGTTCAAACTTTTAATTTATGATTACATTGACTTTTATACTATTTATATAATTAAATATTTTATATAGAATTTTTATTATAAAATTTTAAATTTAAGAGTCATTGAATTTTTCATAAAAATTACAAGTATGTAAGGACATGTTATTAATTGTGATTTATTATGTCCATATAACCCTTTCTAAATGTTCATGTAAATCTCTATTTATGAATAGAAGCATAAAATTCGGAAAATTGATTTTAAATCGTTTACTTAAATCAATAAGTCTATAAATTCTAAATGTATGAGTATATTATTCTAATATAAAACACAAGATGGTAATAGATTTCATAAATCAATTGAACAGGACACATATGGCGGATATGTCTCATATATTTCACTTAAAAAAAAACACATTAACCATCCATTAGATTTAATATTTAAAACTGTCAATTATCAGGATTTTAGATAACTTGTAGAGGTATCATTAAATTTAAAATTAAATTCTAAAGTGCTACTGATTAATAATGCGATTACCATCTATTCTATATGTGTTCTAACCTGTTGTACAATTGAAATCACCAGTTGATTTGCGCTGTTCCACATCAATTTTTTTCAATTAAATTATTCCACAATTTTACGGTTATAAAATGTAAATATTATTCCTGGAAGTGATAATCAGGCGCAAACCAAAGAATTCACGATGTCGTTTATTGAAAAAGGTTCAGTGATCGATCAATGATTAGATACGAACTATAACAGACAATATATAGAGTATGTCCGTTAATACATTATGGATTCCAGTCAAGTGCATATTTTGCAATAACACCGACCTGTCACTTCAGTGTATGGCCGATTCAATTCCACCTTTTGCGGCTATCTTCACAAATTCTCATTTGATATTGTATCAGAAAATGTTTAGTATGCGTCTGAGGCTCCTATTGACGAAAACTTAAATTTGTGACATTATGTTATTTGTCAAGAACAGAAACATTGATTTTTAGTCTGGCTTGTGAGCTGTATTTTTTAATATCGTACAAAAAATGAAATTAACAGGCAAAAAAATTCAAATTGTTCTTTAAAAAACAACTAGTAATTAATAATTCCCACGTAATTTTGATTTTAATTTCATATCATACATTTTTTCGATAGCTACGCTATACATTTTTTGCTGACCATTTGTTGTATGGCAACGCTATTTGTTTTGGATAGCAACGCTATTTATATACATTTCTATACGTTACTGATAGCAGCTCCATTCATTTTTTTTAGATGGCAATGCTATTTATTTTATAGATTGTAACTTTATTCATTTCTCTGCGTTGCTATATAAAAATAAATAGCATTGGTATTTATTTATACGCGTTGCTACTTATCCATACGCTATTCATTGCGTTGGTATTCATTTCTATGCGTTGCTACTCATTCCTACGCGTTGCTACTAATTCCTACGCATTATTTCTTATTCCAATGCGTTGCTACTCATTCCTATGAGTTGTTACTCATTCCTACGCGTTGCTACTCATTCCTACAGTTGCTGTCTATTTCTGTACGTTGCTATCCAATTCTATGTGTAGCTATTCATTTTTTAGATAGCAACGCTATTCATTTTTTGAATATCTATTTAACAACGCTATAAGCCCGTATAAAATTCAATTGACACAAGAACTACAAGACAATTACCATATACGACAACGTGATTGGAGTACTCAGGTTTTACAGATCGGTAGAGACCATCGCCAATTTTTAGTAACAAATCACTTTAAGCGATGAGGCACATTTTCACTTGAGTGTCATTGTTAATAAACAAAATAGCTGCTATTTGGCACTAAAAATTCTCAATTGATACATAGCATACATGTGTTTCCAATAGGTTGGTACCATATCATTCGTGTTACGTTTGCCGAATAATGTTAACAAGTGGTCTTTTGACTGGCCCCCATGGTGATCTGAATCGACGATACCTGATTACTCCCAGTCATGTTACTGGAAGAGCAATGTGTACACCACCAAACCGAGGACAATTCCGATGCTTAAACATCAGAAATCTGCGAAAATGTTAGGAAAAAAATGCTTGAAAGATGTCGTATCACATTCCATACATAATATAATAGACCATATTCTCAATCAAAAAAAAGAAAAACTAAATCAGAAAATCTCAGAATGTTTACGTTTTGTTTTTTTTTTTTATAATAATAACATATCCATTTGCTGCCACTTGTCGCTTCAGGAAGTAGACATTCTCAAATCTTAAATTATAGTATTTACATACTTCATCAAAATATCGCCTGTCACGAGTCTTCTGTTGGTTTAGCTAGAATTAGCTATATAAAGATAAAGCTGCCTAGCTTTTGTTGGTGACATGTTTATGCACCAAGTTCACAAACAAAACAGTATTTATATGTTGTATGACCTGTGATCGAATATTGTGGCGGTACTGCTGTGAGATAAATATGGGTTTGGGAAACCTCTAGATGTTACAGTAGCACTCAATTTACTAATTATACTTGCATACGTGAAATATGAAAATAAATATCCTTAGTATAAATTTGAATGGCATATTAGAATTAAAATTTATTTTCTGTATATTTTCGCCTGATGCTTCATTTTACGATATGTTGTTAGGACCCGAAAAATTTATATTATAAATGAAAGATTTGTTTATCTCCAGATTTTTCTTTAACCAAATTCAATGACACTAACAAAGACCTCAGCGAACAAGAGATATGGGAAGAACAAGCCGAAAATACCGCAAAGCTTAATGAACGTGATGATGAAACACCACCACCACTCAGCAAATTCCTGATAGGCTAAAGTTTAAATATGGCGAGCAAATGCAAAATCATTTCCAAACGTATTATTCCGCTGATGAGAACTGAAGCGCAGTGCACGTACCGATGCGGGGAATTGTACAAGAGTATCTCAAAAACGTAAACGCAGCACTTGATCACACGAATTTGTGTTGAACCAACCACAGAGAACCTTGAAAACGATAATTTTAGATGATAGATTTTAGAGCCGAAAATGTTGGATTCCACAAAGTAAGGTCGACCACTCTGTAAACTAACGACTCAATTAAAATTTTACAGACTTGCATCACATTTCTCAACAAAATATTGTTTATAAACAAAATTGTTCAAATATTTTGTTTAAAAATAATAATTTTCAGTATATTTTTCAACACATTTTAAATAGCCAGCAGTCAACAATAAATTTTTAGAGTATTAATTTAATAAAGCAAAAAATAAAAAATAAAAACAATTTAATTTGATATATTTTTATATCAAGTCACATTTTATTGGACGTCGAGAATACAAAAATATTTGAAAAGTTTATAGTTATTTTTCTGAATAAATCATTTTGGAAAATAATTTAAATTGCAGATTTTCATTTTTGTTGTATGTCTTCAAGCACCACTAAACAAAAAAAAAAAAAAAAACAACAAAATTACTTGGCAAAGTTTTTGTGACTTCATCAAAGGGACTTTTCATTTTTGATTTTTCTTATTTAGTAAAATCATTTTTCTGTCTCTCGGCAAATGCATCTTCTTAAGTCGGAAAATCACAGTCTCCTATGAATTTAATGTGAAAACGCCCAATAATGCACAATTATAATATTTATTTAGAGACTGCATATCAATCTGCAAGTAGAGAATATGCACTTACATATAATTATACTATTTCAATATGACACAAAATATTTGCAGATCCTAATTGAATTTGATTTGCAAAATTCTTAATTAGATGTAGTTAAGATATACGAGTGGAAAAGAAAAGATGACATTAATTACAATTACATTGCAGTACCATGCATGAAATTGTATTTATTATTTTGTATGCACTTTTATAATTATCATATAGAGGAGTACTAACTGCTTTTTATGCAAGTTACACCTGATGCATGCTCATAATGTTAAATGTTATGCGAATTAAATTATTTTATGGTACATGCAAAGATAAAATTTAATTAATTAAATTAAAAGTAAATCCAATTTATTTGTTGGGTTTTTCTTTTAAATTTATTTATTTTTTTATGTTGAAACTTTGTAATGCCAATTTTAATAAATAAATTATTTTAATTATTCTAATTAATTTTATGGCGTCCAATAAATCTGTAAATTAGGTCTACTGAGTGTCTTGGTAAAGCTGGAATACCCATAAGTGGAAAATCTAATTGTAATTTATCCAGATAATTTATTTGAGCTCCGTTTCATCTTCTTCTTCTTCTTCTTTCGTTAGGTCATGGACCTGTGTTTTTCTAGGACTTTTTTTTTTTTAATTTTGAGATGCGGATGTCCAACTCTCTCGCCATCTCTTCGGAGGTCTACCTATTGGCCGTGTGCCACCTGGGTGTTTTTTTCTTGCAATATTTACGATTCCGTATTGTGGCATTCTAACAACGTGGTCTCTCCAGTAACGTGTTCTGGACCTAGTCCATCTCACTATGTCTTGAATTTGACACTCCTCTATGATATCATCACTTCTGATTCGATCTCTAAGTGAATGACTGATGATAGTACGTAAGATCTTCATTTCTATTGTCCTCATTAGTTGTTTCGTTCTGGACGTATCACTACGGGTTTATACTGCATATGTTAAAGTAGGTCTTACGCATGTTTTATAGATTCGTATTTTGCTGTCTAGTGACATGGACTTTAATTCGCGTTGTGTTGTTAACATTCATCTGTTGTATAATGCCAATAATGTTTTGCTGAATGTTAGCTGCTTCTAAAATGTTTATAACATCATCAAGTTGGACACGATCGAAAGCCTGTGTAAGATC
>JANSTX010022550.1:3185-20857 GCA_027564355.1 Penthetria funebris
AGCAGGATACGGTTGGACACCATTATACGGAAATAACATAAATTACATTAACCTAGGTAGATGTAGGCATGTAACTCGCAATGCCGAAACTTTTCAACTACACATGAAACGTAAAGGGACATAACTTGGAACGTGGAATTGGCTCGCTTGGTAAATGATAATATTCAACAGATTGGCACACTTTCGGTAATATATTGACACGACTAAGATATTTTTCATTTCATCAATTATGATAGGAAGAAATAAATCAGTGATAACACATGAAATTTAATAAAGAGAAACATGAATCACGACGAGTTAAGCGTTAAGTTAAAATATTACAGACCGAATACAATATACTTAAATTCAAATAACATGAGACTACCTACCGCCTGATATAAAAACTGATCGGAAAGTGCAATAGGACAGAACGTCCAATCCAAGCAAGTATTAGTTGTTTAATCTCAATTAAGAATCAGCGAATGACAAGGTAGATATAGTACTACAACGAGCTGGAAAACGTTGCTATGCTGGAGATGATGATGGCGACATTACAATACATAGGTATTGTAATGTCGCTCACTATACATCATGCCCATGCAAGTTTTTAAATAAACTTAAATCACATGATTCTTTCTTTACTAATGTGATATAATCATATATAGTACAATCATAGTAAATATGTGACTGAAATAGCCAAGCATTTATAAATTTAAATTTATATACTACGGTCAAGAAGTCTTTGCAAAAATTTTAAAATAGTTAATATTAAAATTGGGCAATGTTTATAGTTGCCCAATTTTGAAATTCAAAAGATGAATATTAGAATTACTATGACGGAGTTTCTAAAAATACTCACAAACAGAAAATGAATGAAAGCCATTAGTTTTTATGTTCTGTCGAAGATTTCATATACTCGTAGTTGTTCTTTGTAGTTATACATTCCAATGATTCACATTTTTTTTTATGGCTATTACGAGTACGATTGCATAACATAATATGTGACTATGATAAATTACTTGTTGATTTTCAATGTACAACTACATAAAGTAGATAAGTAGATTAATGATAATGGTAGTGTAGCAGATTTAATGTGATAAAATGTATATTTACAAATTAGACGACACATGTAAAATGATAGCAAACTTTTGATATGCGATAGTTAATTACAAATGAGTACATATCAATGGTGAAAATACAATTTATACATATGTTTCAAAAGCACACATCGACCTATTCTTTCGTACATTATTATTAGTAGTTTTTAATCGACTACCGTTCATCCAAATACTAATGCAATTTCGGTTTGTTGGTGCATGAGAATGAATGAACAATGAACCTACACCAGCAGCATTTCAAATTGGTAAATTTAAACTTCCAAACCACCATTTATTCATTTATACATCAAAGTTTTTTCGTAGTCAAATGCCGTAGCGATGGTTAATTTTTTTTTTGTACATGAGGGCGACCTTTACCGACCAGGGTAGTTTTACATTTTGAATAGTTAAATTTGAGCCTTTCCAAACTTCATCCATTCATTTATCACTTTCAGACGGTTAGTCTATATACAGTCTACACATCAGAAGCTGTTTCGCAATCTAGTGCCATAACATTTTTGATCTTAAATTAATGTTATTAATATATCCAATGTGTTAAACAGGATTTGTAATATCATCTCTAACAACCAATTTGTGTGTTTTCCTTTTTTTCCACCTACAACTAAAACTACGACGGTAACCCTAAAAGTTTTTTGAATCGTATACTACTGGACAGCTATTAGATTACACACGATAAATTAGAGAATTCAAACATGGTCGTGCTAGTGTAGGTCCATCGATGAAATTCGCAATATAATTGACACTGATCGCTAAATAACTTATGTTGAGATTGAGAAACTTAAAATAACAGCAATAAACTGTTTTGTTATTTCGACATGAACTGAAATAAAAAAAAAAAAATTGTTCGTACTCGCATAACGTTACCAAAAATGTAATGATTTCATTCTTTGGTAACTCGGTCCGTGTATAGTTATCGTCACTCTTGAGATTAAAAACAAGTGTCAATGTCATTGAGATACGACCATTTGTCTAACATAACTCACTAACCAAACTAAGAAAAAATATTTAAAAAGAAACGTCGCATCATCCTTCATCACAACAATGCTAGCTTTCACACTGGCTTTTTAATCAATCAAACTATTTGAAAACGAAAAAACTACAGAAGGAAAGAAAAATAGTCGTATGACGTACGTCCTGTTTAAATATTGTTTTTAGTAGAAATTTCAGGAGTTTTTTTTTAGTTTGGTAATGCTATTTTCGATTTTGTTGTGTTACAATTTTTGGGTTCTGTTATCGATATGGTTTCAAAAATTGCATGTTACTGTTGTAGAAAATTTTGATAAACTTTAGCCCGGTGATAGCAAAATTCTGATCAAATCTGTCAGCACAGTGCTGAAGTTTCATATTTCGAGGTAAAGTTAGCTTTATAATCATCTAATTACAAAAAATTGAACGTTAATGGTGCTGTCGTATAAATGTCTTGTTAAAAATGATAACAATTTGCTAAAATGTTATGTTTAGCCGCTTTCGATTTATAAAATTACCAAATTTTGGCAAAATCTAGCACATTGTTCGAAATTTTTATGTTTGGAGGTTTTTTGGTATAGTAAATTTCATATGCATACATACTCGTACAATGATATAGTCATTCATATTTATTTAATTTATAAAATTATCCTTGAAATACCGAAATTTTATAATTGAAGTATTATTCTTGATATGTAGAAATCATTGCCATTTATTTCGAAATGAACTAATTGGACAGTGTAAACTCATCATTCCAATCTGGGCAATGGTCGTTTCTAGTATATCTATTTGATTATTCATCATCGAATCATTGCTGCAATAAACAGAAACATATTGTTTATATATTCTTTATATTAATCTTGGAAATTTGACAAGACAATATGTTGATCATACTGATCACACACAATTTTGTACTATAATTTCATTCGAAAGACTTTGGCAGTTTGAATGTGAATAATCGGGCAGAGATAAATTCGAATAATTTAAAAGGAATGATCATATGTTGTGATTATAGTAAGTCTATTATTAAATGATTGAATAACTTATGTAACATTTAATATCTACTTGTATCTTCGATCATATTACATGAAAGCATTCCATAATGATGATTGAAATTAAGATTTCAACAATCGACCCACAACCATAATAATATATAATTTTTAAAAAAAAAACTGAAAAAGAAAAAAATAATAATTTATCGTTGCCAAAACAAGAGTAATCGACCATTTATTATATAATCAAAAAAGCCAGAATCAAAGTGCGAAAAATCACAACACTTCCTACAATTTTATTGTTATAAAATTTTTAATAACTAGAACTGAAAAATCATATGGAGGTAGAGTTTAGTGTTCTATGTCATGGATTTCTTACATATATATATATACAACACAATGTCTTCTATAAAATATGAATAATTTAAAAACCTCACATTGACATTTAATTAATTATGCAAATAATTCTCAAGGTTTGGAACAATTTGCACATTACGAGTTCCGCAAGTGTACAAATTGCAATAATATTTTTATTCTAAGAAATTATGAGTAAAAAAAAGCAGGTACTTTAATTGCAAGTCCAAGTACGCGTTGTTAATATTGTATATATGTGTAACGGATACTCATAAATGCAGCAGTACGGTTGCAGCAAAAAAAAAAAATAAAAAAAAAAACACCAACAAAACAACTAAGTGCAATTATTTTTTTTGAAATGAAATAGAGTGAAAATACATAAGATATAGCGGGGCATATATATGTTCGCATACAAATACCATATGCATAGATACGTGATTTTTTTTATAGCATAAATAAATGGATATACTGTAAAATATCAATTATCAGTTATTTTAACCTAGAAATGTATTCTTGAATGTGTTTTTAATTGAGATTTCAATCATGTTAAGTTCAACAGGTGAGATCCTAACATCTAATTACAAAATATTGTTATCCATATCAATATTAGTTGGTTCTATACTTAGATAGTCTATAAAAAAAAATCTACAATATGTCGGGTCTTAGTTAAAAGAATACATTTTTTTATCTATGGGATTTTAACCCCGATCTCATAACCTGTGTGAACCACCTCGGGTGAAGTCAAATTTGCTACTGTATTGTGATGAGAATATTGAACAGGTTCTCACCAAAATTTATTGATATAATGTCATTGAAGGTTGTATTTGTACAGGAAAACTGCATTTGCTGCCACGCAGTATCCCCGGTAACTTAATCACAGTATAGTCAGTAATAGCGTGTGATCTGGTTAAAAAAAAACCTCTCATCTAATAATATAGGTAGTTGGGAATTTTTATTCACCACTCTAGTGAAATATTAAAATATATAATCGGATAATTATAATTGACCTATATTTTTCAGTTGGTAAATTTCAATTGTAGCTATTTTATTTATATGTATATTACAAAGTGTAGAGTAATATCGTTAGTGCAACTTTATGCACCCATACGGTGTTCATGCTAAGATTGATATGATAATGATATTGAAGTGGTTTTATATTGATTAAATTACTCGCAATTTCTTCTGAGTTCTTGTGTAAATTTTGTATTAAATCATAAGTTTATTGTAATAAAGAATTTTTAAAGTATATTCCAAAAGTATGAAAACAAGAATTGTAAAATTGTTGCATAAATTAAAGTGGTGTACAAGGTGAAATTCCTCATTAGAATCTGTATTGTTAATAAACATTAAACGCTCATTATGAAATTTTCAGTAGTCATAAATTGAAGACCTATATAGGTAATTGGTTGTTAAATCAAAATCGATAATATACAAGTATATAGCTATAAGAGTATATCTACTTGTATCGATAATATTTAGGTTGTTGTATTACAAACTTTAATTTAAATGTGAATTATATCCAATATGTAACTTAAAAGTCCTGTACAGAATGACACAGAAGATGTTTCCACCAAACCAGCTATTTTATTTTACATTTTTAGGATCTGCCAGTCAGACCTATAATTAAATAAATATTTTTTACTTTAAATAAGTAAACATTAACATTAAACGGTCATTGTAAAACTATACAGAAGTAATAAATTGACTTTTTTTTGTTATTAAATCGATAAAAAATAAACAAACATGTTTTATACATTTTAAACTTAATAAGAACCCAAAATCAATAGTAACTAGGTTGAGGTTACAAACTTTATTCTAAACGTACATTTTACATTTCAATACTGTGAATTATAATGAATCAGAGCTCAAAAATACTACACATACTCGTATAGTTGTCGCTAAATAGTTCACTTGAATTATGTACTCAGATAAATATCTATGTATAATAATTATATCGTTTCCCTAATTTTAAGGGCTGTCGTCAAAGCATTTATAAATTATTTCACACGGTTTGCTTTGAACCTACTTTTATGAATTATAAATAAAAATATTTCTTTGTTCGTTCAATTAAATATTTTTTCATTGTTTTCAAAAAGCTTAATTTTTTCTGATTTTAAACATCATCTATTAGATTTTTACGTAATTAACCGAACGAATTTCATACATGTCGTTCACCTGTTCATATAGTATTTATCAATGTTATAAAATCATCATTTTGCAGAAATGAACAGAAAAGCTAATAAAATTTATAAGTATTTTATGCCAAAAATCCTTGTATACACTCTGAGAAGCAACTGCACCTGAAAAATATATGATTTTCAGAGGCTATCTAGTGTACTATATATGCGAATTTGCGAATTATATACATCTGTCAGTAAAGAGTTAAGTGACCGACTAACATCGACGTTACTCAACCTATATATAACCACAATATATGTCACTAATGACGTGTGATGTGTGATTAAAAATTTTATATCAATGTCATATTTGTGAAAATGGGTATCATATTTACACCAGATGGGTGCATACGCTGACAATTCAATATTACATTGCCGTTTCTAATATGCATGCGTAACATCAAATTTGAGTGAGTTGTTCCTTCGTCTATAATCACCCCAATACCATCTATTTGGCGCCAATCTCTCAATATCACTGAAAATTGTGCTCGAGTTATAACACATGCGGAGGGGAAAGATAATTGGAGCAAACCGAATATTAGTTGGTCAATCTATTCGTAACCTGACAATGGTTTACACTGCAAATGTTAATCTATTCGTAACCTGACAATGGTTACACTGCAAATGTCAATACACTTATACTTATACGGGCTATATTATAACATACATATTTCAAATGTTAAATTACGATGCTGCCCTTAGCACCAATGTGGTGTATATATCAAGATGATGACGATGATGATGATCATAAACATATGTTTATATTTCGTATATTTTATGAATGTTTACCTAAACAAATAGCTCAATTACATCGTATGCATATTGATGCCAGTTATCAGATTAGTGTCTCTCATCTCTAGACTGACAAGCATTCGTACGTGTTTAACGTTTAAGATATTATGCTAAATTTGTACTATACAATACTTGTGAACATTTTATAATAATATCTAATCTGAATATGTGTTTATCTAAATTGTTTGGTTATACTCGTAAATGATTTTACTTTTCTTAACATATGTATCAATATTTATTTCCTTAGATATGAAATAAACAAAAAAAATAATGTAAAACAGTGTAGGCTGCAAGGCTCAAATAATGCACAAACGTAAATATAACTATATACATAATATGTTGTTAAGAACTTTAATTCTAATGGAAATAAACATATTTAAATATTAAACATATATTTATATTATACTTAAATATGATGAATAAGTCAACATATGTGACTGATCATAAAATCCATGGCATGATCGTTGTGAGATATTTAGGATATCCGGCCTAAGAAAGAAATGATAAGAAATGTCTCTTGTGATGAAATTATAATGTTTATAATTTAAATGGTTACTGAAGCCATGGAAATACATACAAATATTTGTTAATATAAACTTTTAGAAATATATGATTTTGAGAATGAATAATGTAAATAATTTAAGGATCCCCAGTCGATTTGTTTGTAAACAAACAAATTTGACAGAATCTTGAGAAATTTATACGAATATATGAAATTTTTATATATGAGGGCGACTTAATACTGTATGAATTCTTAAACAAATGGAATCAACTTGAGATGTTTAACATGGTAAATATTATATAACGAATATATACAAATGAAAAAATGATCAGCAAAAGTTATGGGTGTCCCCGTTATCTCGAAAACGAGCAATTAGGAATTCGTGGTGATCGTACTTTTCATAAACTTCTTTACACATAATCCGAATGAGATTTTATGTTACTTCAACATCAAAAACAAAAAAATGAGCTGACGCAACCATTATAGGTTTAATTTGATAAAAGCACACCAATCAACGTAACAATTCCATCAGCTTATAATGATAATGATGGAATATCCATTGTGTAACATTGATCTCGATTAAAATATACGGGCTATATTATAAAAAAGACAACATGAAAAACAAGAGAAAATAAGGTTAAAATGAAATGATAGTTAAGATAAAACCGAGGACAACAACCATCTATGAATAATAATCGTCATAAATCCTCAGCTATCTAGTTTGTTGGTATAACATACCAGGAATTACCAGGACGATTGTGCTCAAACTATGTTATAGAAATTATTTTGCAGGAAATTCTCCAAATATTCCAAATATTATTGTACAGTTTTCATATCGTACATAACTACCCTAACTCATTTAACCATATTATGTTTGAACTACTAACTTTTTTTAGTATTTTTAAGCTTAAAGTCAGGTGTATATAATAATAGATTTAGTATTTAATGATTTATTTAAATTTTCTTCGCAGTTGATAACCTTCTGTTTATCGGCAGCACATTATAGAGCTAGAATAAACGCTAGAAAACAATTTGCATGATATTAATTATCCTTTATCAGGACATTTAGAAATATATAAATTTGAATTATCTGATCACAGAAATTTGTGATTGTACTGTTATATATAAACTTTTAATGGTCGTTTATTGTCAAAATGTTTTAAATTCATAGACGAATAAATTAACTTTACAGAAATAACTTTTCACCGTAAAATATACGTAATGATAGTTTAATTTCATATTTGTGATAAAACATATTAATGTGTAAAAAGAAATAATAGTGCACTCTGATTTTTAAAAATCCCTTATTTTAGGTATACTAGTATAGTTACCATACATTTGATTTTATATATTTGGTATTTCGTAATTTACATTGGGGTGGAAAAAGTTTTGTATATTTAATAAGGAAAAAAAAACGGGAATACTAACATTTAATACTATACAAATGTTAGAATTAGAAGACCCTTAAATATAAATTGTTTAAAATATACTTCAGCTAAATAAACATCACCACCATACCATCATCTTCGATATGATACATTAAAAACTATATTCGTTCATTTAAACTTGAATCTTCCAGCTTACTATAACCATAAATTGTCCATCTGCTGAGGCTATAGTTGGTGTTGAAAGTAAAATAAATTTGAAAATCATCATACATCCTTTTAACCTATACGCCGTAAGGGCGCATATAAGCGGCACCACGATAATGATGATTTGCTCATACAAAAACATAGCCAAATATAGGTTGAACAAACCTTAAGATGTTAGTTTAACCACTCCATTCACCATCTTGAGAAAATAACACATCTTTCTTATTATAGATATTTCGCATATTCAATTTCATATATACTTGTTTATTTTCTGCATGTTTAGTCAACTCACTTTTCACGTATCAATTCCATCATTTTCTTCGTCGCATAGACCATATATAATTTTCAACGTCAAACCTATACTCTTTTTGTTGAAATTATAAAGAAGATACAAAATTACGTATAGATAAAAATTCGTCATAATCTGGCTCAAATGACATAATAATATTATTATTGTACAATATTGTTACGAAATTAATTTTGGCTACAATTAAAGATCTCTTACAGAGATTTACCATTAAAGTTTTTTTCCTGACAGAAAAATATTAATGTAAAATGATAATATACGAGTAATATCTAAAGAATGAGTTCTTTCACATATTTTTTTGGCAATTTCATTTGCATATACTGCTAGTACATAATGAATATTTTAAAAATCTATAGAGACTCCCAAGCCTCTGAAATAGATAATCATATTAGAGATATTACATAGTACTACTTATATACATTTTTGCGAAATATAAAAAATATGCTTCTTTTTTTATTATTCCATTAAAATATTACCAACTGGGTGTGTTTTTTATATATCCAATTCTTTTATTAGCTATTTATTAACTAACGAAGCCTGTACTGATTAATTATAAAGCTATTCGTATTATTTCATAAACAGGGAATCATTGTTTTTATGTACATAATAGTCAGTCGTATTTAATCCACGATTAGTAAAATTGATAATTTTAAATACTGTTAATAATTGTGGATATCATTAGAGTTAAGAACAAATTTAGGAGAACTAAATCGGATTAGATGTAAAAAAAAAACACTGGACTACCAGACTGAATAACATTCGACTAGAGACTATACGACCATAATGTCAAAAATAGAAAAAGGTACTTACTATTAAAAACACTTGATAAATCTGGGAGTTTGCCACGTTTTATAACTGATCCTCCCGTTATTCTGAGTATTAGATTTGTAGTACACTTACACTTTGCCAAAATATACAATGATTATATGGGCTATCAACAAACTACCTAACATACATAAATCAGCTGATATTCAATAAAATTTCAAACATGTCAAAAAAATTCTGCAAACTAAATTTCGCCTAAGTGCACTTATTGCCAGTATTCATGAAAACCGACGGAATTGATTCCCTCATTAGGTCTTCCAACAACAAATCAATCATCAATCAAGGGACGCAATGGTTACTCTAATCAAAAGATCATTAATTAAATCTAGTTGGTTGTTATGTGCACTATCTCAGACAGCGAACAATGTATACTAGTATATTTTAAAATATGAATAACTGCAACGGTAATCCAAATACTTAAGCCCGGAAAGAACCCCAAGACACTTAAGAATTACTGTACTTACTGTACTTGCTTTCTGTCTTATAATACTATTTGAAATATTCCTGACTAGACTCAATAATATCGCCGATCTAGTGTTTAAACTGGTTTTTGTCCAGGTAAAAGTAGAGTATAGCATCGACTTTTTGAACACATTTCCAGCAAAAATCACTTTTTGCGGCCTAAGTTATGTACACAGTATGAATTCTCGATTGACCTCCTTTGCTATTAACTGCTTTCGATTAACCTCAATTAGATACCGGGTTTAAGAAATTGAACTTATGACAACAATTTTGTGGCAAATTATTCAGTTAACATAAGAGAAAAAAAAAAATCATTTCCATTTAAATGGATACAATCAAATAGACAGTTCTGATCAACAAAAAATTATAATGGAATTGAGATACCTGTTTCTACAACAAATTTCTTAAGTAATGGTGATACTGACTGGCCGGCTTTAATAGCATCGGACTTCGTTTTATGGGGATATCTAAAAGGCAAGGTTTCTGCACGTTTGAGTAACTTGAACAAAATATTTCCGGTTGAAATTTGTGAAAATTATAAATACATCTAACATTAGTAAGCCTGACAGAGATGGACATCTAGTTAACATTGTCTTCCGTATACGTATTTCCCAAAATTCAATAAAACCCTTATGAGCATTAAATCATTTTGTTCTCATTTTTCATGAAGTTATACTCGTACAAAAATAAAGTAGAAAACCTTCCCGGCGAACACCCTATTATTTTTAATATTTAAATTATGATGGTTAATACGTTATTAAGGCTAAACATGCTAAACATGCACTATTGTATAGAACTATAAATGCATACAACATGCACTATTTCATAGAATATGTTGCACAGCACGATAATGGAATATACAAACGTCAACAGTTTATTCGTATGAAAACATGTAAAAAAGAAAACATTAGGCATTAGTGAGGTGGTTGTGGGCTTGGTGAATAAACATTTTGTTTCGTATAGTATATTAGAAACAGATGTTCAATTGATAGGGGCGTACAGAAAGTTTCTAATGATTTTATTGAAAGATCCGACTCAGTTGGTGCAGGGACCATTTATTAAATCTGCATGCATTTCTATATCTAAATGCCTTGAAAACGAGTTTTCGATCTGAACTTTTACGTTTGAATTTGTGTCTCAGTTAGGATAGTTGTACAAAAACTCTGTCTATTAAGTAAAATATTTCAAAACCTATTCATTGCATTAAGGATAAGTTTAAATCGAAAAATTTTGGTTTCTATCTAACATAATCTTTCACAATTTAACATTGTCCATATTAAAATAAATTAATGTTACAATGAAAATATTTTTACTTGCTATGTCTGAACGTAACGGAAACAGAAAACTTTGTTAAATGTGAACAAAAATGAAGCGTTACAAAGCTTTACGTATTCAATGACGAAGCAAATATATAATTGAAATATAATACTATAATTGTAATAAAAATGCTGTTTTTACATAATGTTTTCCATCAGGACAAAAAAAAGGTTTGGCTCTATGAAAGCATGTTTTCCATAATATAATGGTTCAAGTCTTTGGTGTAAATTTAAACTTCCGCTTAACATTAAATCGTAAAAGAGTAATGTATTCTCGGTACATTTAATTTTATGTTTAAAGGCATAATTTGAAAATTTAGGGTCATTAACTTATGTTTTCTTTATATTCATATTTATACGTATATATGCCGCTTGCCAATATTTTATTATTATTTGAAATTCCATCATGTCTTGTTTCTTCTCTATAAGCCCGGCAAATTTTCATTATATTTTTTGGTGTAATTAATTAATTAAAGTTTTACTTTTGCATGATTTACTCTATTTTCTTTGCTTTATTCAAATAATTTCAAGTATACTCGTACATCACTGTATACAGTCATATTCATTTAAATATGTATGTTATACGTGCATAAAAAAGGAAACCACACCCGGCTTGTTTAGAAAATGAAACATAATTTTCCTCTTTTAAGTTGTTCATTGCTTTTAATAACACAACATTTTAATAATAGCTTTTATAACATCTCTCTTTATAACAATGACCTTAATTATTATTATTTTTTATAAAATTAAGTAAATTTTTATGTTTATTGGTAATAATTACAAATATGTAATTTATTAATTGGCGAATGAAAATAGGAAAAGTGAAGATGATTTTAAATTACTCATATAAATAGACGACGATACTAAACAGTCAAATCAACTGAAACTTATCATCATAATATCATTTTCGCATCATTATCATCTTTATCTAAGCGGTAAATAATGTGGGAACAGGATTCTATGAAGAGTAAAATCGTTATATGGGACAAATTCCGGGAAACAACCAAAATGAATATGATATTGAATTGATTATTTGTATAATATTTTCATATTTCATTCTTTATTTTGGCATATGAAACACAGATGTTAGTGGTTAATATGAACAAAAGTGTTATTGGTGATCAATGTTTCTCTTTGAAATAAAGATCAATATGATGCTTTTCTTACCAGATTTAGTTAGAGGGATGAGGAAGTAGTTTTTTAATAAATAATAAATCCAATTTTTTTTTTTTTTACTTAATATTTTCGATATTTAACATAAAAGCTCTATGAAGCTTTATGAAAACAATGAAAAAAATATATAACTGAATGAATAAATACTGATTTTTATTTATTTTATTTATTATTTTGTTCATTTTTTGTACAAATTGAAACACTAAGTGCGTATAAGTAATTTAATTATAATTAGTTCAGCAATAAGTTTATAATGATATTTGATTTTAAAGAGATTTTTCACGAAAACCAATGGATGCCAAATAAATCAGTCAAATTGACTGTAGAAAACCTTTGGGACCTTATACACAGATTAAAAACCCAAAACAATAAGTCTATTAAAGGCGAAATATATAAAAGACACGTTTTTAAAATGAATTAATTTGTTTAATAACATGAAAAACATTGTGTCGACAAGATTAAATGTTCAGATGGGAAAATCGAGACTAAGAAAAACTTTTGCATATTGAAAATTTTATTTTTAAAAATACGATTTATAAAAGCATTTCAAAAATTTTATCTTTTAAATATTTATTTAGACTGAAAATAATGTGTGTTGTTACATTGAAACGTGCATTCATAAAGAATTTTACATCGAAAAAGACGATAAATAAATTATTTATAAATTACATACTGTGATATTTTCCTATAATTTTTGAGGGCAACAACCGAGTCGAGAGTTTATTTTTCTTGTGTATTTTTTTTTTTCATTTTATGAATAAAAATCATGAAAATGTATTTTTTTTAAAATTTAGTTATTATACTTTTTAATTTCTATTTTTTTTTTAATAACCAAATTGTCATTATTAATACATAAACGGTAATTTTTTATTTGATAATTTGTATATTAAAACTATGAAGAGGAAGTTCAAACACAGTAAACAAATTTTTGTGAAAAGAATATAATTTTCACGTGTTAAAATATTATTTGTATATTTGAATGTGGTTTTTTTTTTTTAAAAAAAAAAGAATTGCTAAAAATGTTTAAATCAAATTTGAGTTTTGTGTAAATAAAATGTAAGACAAAAGTACACTTACTGAGTTCTATAAGAAAAGCTCATTTATTATTATCACAGATGATTATTTATAGTATAGATGATTTTAAAGAATATATGATCACTTATTTTAAATTAAAAAATAATGGTATTAAATTGAGGTAAATTAGTACATAGGAAGTATGATGTAGGTTGGATCCAAACTCAACTTATTTGAGGAGAGGATTCAGCTAGGTTTACACAAAAGATTTGAATCATAATCTGAAAAAACAAACATACGCTCACAGACCTCCAAAACTCTTGTTTTTCTTTATTTCCCTGATACTTTTATTCAATTTTAACAATATTGTAACTAAATTTACTTTGAATCAAACATTTTATAATGCATTCATACCAAAATTCTCGAAGGAATCAAACTCTACGCAAAGTAAGATGCAAGTATTTATATTTAATACTGCAAAATTTCATATACGAAAACATCCTATGTTTTCGTTAAATGAGTAAAGCTTCGCAAAGCTTTATCATAAACTTTATCGTTTTAAGCAATGTCCCAAGCATTTAAATCAAATGCTCACAAATTCCTGTGTTCGTATAGTTTCTTATCCATCGTTATGAGCAAAGTTATTTTATTTTTTGAACATTAAAGAGTATCCACTCTCTAAAGATTAATCAAAGATTTATCAAAAAAAAAAAAAAAAACTCGATTCCACACTAAATTGTAAAGTAGATTTGCCGTCCTGGCTGGCATCAAAGCATTAAATGTGACACACATTAAGAAAAATTTCGAAACTTACTGAGAGTCGCGTTATGGTATAAACTTAACATTATGTTGCATTCCATGGCAAATATGATCATTTGCGAAAAATAAGTTATATACTTATTGGTAATAATAGAGTAGAGGCGAGAAACTTGTTGCTGGTTATAATAAATTCTTAGGCAAATTTGTGAGTAGGCTCTGATTAGAGGCAAATGAATATTAATCAAAGCTATCATAGCGCGTAGAAGATGATTACATTTAAGGCACGTACAAAACGGTTTTCCTAACAATGTCAATTAAAAGTACATCTTGAGATTTCTAAAAACAATTAAAATAGTAATTCTGGAACAATTAAAATGGTACCACTCCCTTAAAGAACTCTAACTGAGGCATCTTTTCTATGAGTGGTTAATTTTAATCTAGATCATGTTCAAGAAAAAACACAATACTATACAATCATACAAAAATCAAAGAACAGAAGCTTAACAAATATTACTTTTTTTTTTTAATAACACACTTTGTTTTGTAAGACATTTTTAATTATATGTTTTTAAAGGTGTTTTTCTTGCTTCTTAAGAAGAAAATAAAC
This sequence comes from Penthetria funebris, assembly GCA_027564355.1. Taxonomy (NCBI): domain Eukaryota; kingdom Metazoa; phylum Arthropoda; class Insecta; order Diptera; family Pleciidae; genus Penthetria; species Penthetria funebris. Next base: position 18,121 of record JANSTX010022550.1, read on the forward strand.
AATCTTTACAAGACGTTTGTTTATATTATACATGAAACGAATGTTGTTCATTGAAGGTTATCGCATTATTTTTTTACTAAGTGTTTCCATTTATATTTAAATTTATGAAAATTTTGTTTTACTTTCCGATGAGTAAATACTAATTAAATGAATAATAGCGAATTGCAGTATTTATACTATTAATCACAATTTGTTTAACTCATTTTCATTTGATTATTTCAAAATAATTTTTTTTGTTTAATAACGAAACTGTATAGAACTACTATTTATATCATCATTATCACCATCACGAATATGGCGATCTCTGACCAGTATCTTTGTTTTCGCCATCTGCTATCAGTGGAACTATAGACTTCTTAATGACTCCGTATGCCTAGTTTTTCTGGACGAACAGATTTTGTATTACCCCTAAAACTTTCAGCTAAGTGTGTATATTTTGCAATATCATCGACTGGTCGTTTCAGTGTATGACCGATTCAACTACACTTTGTTCGATTGACAATGCTGTTGATCGTCTCCAGATCTGTCTGTCTCTATAAATTCTTGTTTGATATTCGTATTTGGTCAGAAAATTTGAAGGTAACGACCCCTGATAAATGGTTCCTCAATTTGCAAACATTCTCATCGATGATTGCGAGGATTGATTCTAGTCTGTACTTTGATCAAATAATGCAAATTGTGAACAATATTTTTGTTTTTGGCAAATTTATTCTTTATATTCAATTATGTGTTATTTACACAGCTGGACAAGTTACATTGGTCAGGACTAAATATGGTTATTTGTAGTTTAAATAAAAATCTTATTGGTTTAAACAATTCAATAAAATAAAAATAAAAAAGAAGAAAATACATATATGCAATATATGTGAATGTTAGCCAAGGCGTAGTACAGATTGAGTTCTTTAATCTTTTTTTCTTTATCCCTTTTAAGGAAATCTTTGTAATTACAGGTTATTGAGTCACTTGTCACTACCATACAATATATAGTAACTGAAAAGTAAATAGACTTTACGTTACTTTTATTACATTCAATGCATATATAAAAAGTAACCAAACCAAATACATCTAATATTACTAAGTTTTTATATAATATTTTATTTTTTTAATAATAAATTCACTCAATAAATTGCATTTACGAAAAGCTGAAATGAAGTGAAGCATCAAGATCCTATTTTGAATAACAAAAAAAAATTAAAAATCAAAGAGTTTAATATATAACTAACGTATATTGAAATCTAAACCAGTTAAAACTTTGGTCTTGGTCTTGTTAATATAATTTTTTTATTTTTAAAAATAATGTCTTTTTAATTTTTTTCATATTGAAAGTGTTTACATTTAAATTTAAATGTAATAAAATTTAAAAATACAATTCATTGAATAACTTGTTTTATTTTTCTTTTATCCTTTCTTTTATTGTATTGTATATTAAAATTCATCCTGAGTATTATATTAAAAATCATCCCTATATTCTTTTGTGCTTCTTCCTTTCACATATGAATGCATTGAATATTATACAAATTGAAAGCGAGATCAGCATCGAACAACCCACATTTTATGTTTAGATAATAAAACAAAATGTAAAGTAAATTTATCTATATTTTTTAACTCATTTAGGTCCGTGTTTGTATTTAAATCTCTTAGTTGCAATAAAATTATATGCAAGCGCTATAGGCACACCTCACTCAAATTTGAAGAGTCAACACACTGTTACTATCAATATATAATTTAAGGTGAATTATTGTGAGATTATAAAATATCAAATATCAATAGTAGAAATTAGCTTCTAAAAATGATCATATTATCGGTTAGTTCGTTTAGACCAGCATAATTTAAAATTTTCGATGGATTTGAACAAGATCAGTTAGACATTGACAAAAAAAAATCGAGCATTTCCAATATATGAATGCTTGTCGACACCTTAACGCAGAACTTGTGCATCAACCTTTAAACAACTTTCCAGAAAAACTCGTAAAACTTGCAGGTTTTGCAATTAACGGTGTTGGTGTAATGAACCAAAATTTATAGTATTTGCCACACCAAATTTCTTTCGCGTAATATGAAAATTTTTAATCGACAATGACAATGCGTATACTTTTCCGAAAGTTTTGATTTTACATTTATTATATTGTTTTACACTGATTATCATTTTTTGCTTCGCACATTTTTGTACTATTTTTAAATCATTTTCCGTAATTTTTCGCAATATTTTGGAGGTTATGGCTTTTATCTCATTGCAAATGTTGTTTTTTAATTGGGATTCTTGGGCCATTAAACTTTAGTTAAATATTCCCAAAGGAATTAGTCTGGAGTGTTTAAATCCGTTGAACACAAATGTCATTTGAAATCTTTTTTGCGCCGAAACAATGCGTTCGTCACATATATTATAAAAGTTATTGAGTCCCTTACTGTGTTTTCATTCTATTGGAACCACAGGATTGGTTAATAATTTTCGACACTTCGGTCTAAAAAAAATCCATTTATTCAACATTATTGATAAAATATGAGACACCGCCTTTATTTTCAAAGAAATATCGACAAATGATCCTTTCGAAAGATACACTTAAGTGACCAAACAATCCATTTAAGTGGATATAATTATCGCTTATGAACTTATTTTGGATTATCCGGAATCAATACTCTGTAGTTTTGCTTGTTTATGAAGCAATTTTTTTCGAAATGGGGGGATTCATCGTGCATCGTTCAAATTGTGAATAAAACTGGATTTTCTTTTGATTTT
>JANSTX010022550.1:20957-33515 GCA_027564355.1 Penthetria funebris
AGCAATTTTTTTCGAAATGGGGGGATTCATCGTGCATCGTTCAAATTGTGAATAAAACTGGATTTTCTTTTGATTTTTGCATAAAATAAATAGAATAGTTAAGTCATTTGCTAGTAATCTTTCGGCTTTAATTCTTGCACAGTTTGAACTTTATATGAAAACAAGATGTGTGGACTGTCTACTTAATTGATGTGTCTGTACTCTTACTTACTTATTTATGTTCGCTATGAATGTCCAATTTGTACGTTGAGTCCAAATAATGAACAACTTACGAAATTGATTCTTTGTCGCCAATAAATAGAGGTTTTCTATTAAACTGAACATTTGCAACAAAATATACAATTCAGTGAGTAATATTCATATATAGTAAGTAAATGCAATACATTTTATACCGATATAGTTTGCATATCAACCTCTTGGCTGGATTCTTAAATAATCGTCGGAAATGCTATAAATAAATTAGGGAAATTGATACGTTGAATACACAGAAAAAGCAATGAAATTCATTTCTTCATTTTCAATGAAAGTAAATATATGAATTTGAAAATTCCATGAGTCACAAATTCAGTGTGTATTCAATCGTACGCTCAATTTTACCTTGTTGTTATACCAGTAATGAATTTGGATGTGTTCTGTTCTACGTAGCATTTCACTGAACTTAACAATAAAATGACGAATTAATTTTATGGCTAAATATATGCAAAATGTATGTATATTGGCATTGGAATACAAACATAATATTTGCAAATACAATAAATTCAAACGTTTATAGGTGGTACACGTACTGATAAATTATTTACAGTCTGTATATAATACGACACTAATTAATTGCATCATTTCCGTACAGAAAAATAATCTATAAATGACTCCAATTTTATTAGTGGCACTTTCGAGTTTAATTAAAAATAGTTATTTTCCATCATGAAAATTATAATTAATTAAGTATTTAGTTTATATAATAATCTTATGGCGATAAAAACTAATACTTGTTAAATAGACTAATTGAAGCAAATTTAATACTTTCAATAATATGTTTCAACCATTAAGGTAAAACCATGAAACCTTAATTTTGAATAATTATTAATTTGTTGGTTGGTCTTGATATATCACTGGCGGAGTATGTTTCTTCGCCACTCAGCGAATTAAACAAACAAACTGGTTTATACTATATGAGACTGGCCAATGCTAGGTGGAAAGGGCTACCTACATGCAGATTATCTAGGATGACTTGGCCCGAGTTTGGGCGGAGTAAAACTGAAGAATTCCTACGATTATCACGTCGAGATGTGGGCAGGTCCGTGGCAGTGCTCACGGGACATTGGCCGGTTGGGGTCCACGCGTCAAGATTGGATATCCATTTCAATTCTTTTCGTCACAATTCCTAAACGCCACGAGATGGATTTAATGTGCATATCTGCAAAAAACTACAGGGTTTCCTTGAGTTTATGGTATAAAACCGGCACCTACGTGCTAATTGGGATCCTTCGCAGGCTTAGTCGGATCCGCCACTGCTAAACAACCAACCAACCAACCAAATTGTTGGTTATAATACCAATCTCCATTTGGCAAGAAATTGTTACGATGAAAAATATAACGCACGCTTATTGACCATCTACTACATTTTTCATGTCTATGATCATTGATAATTTTCTAGATTTCAATCTACTTAATTGATAGACAGACCATTTACGAAATATTCTCAAATATAAAATCCACTATCAAGTCAACTTTCAATAATGAGAGTCAAATTCGATGACAAATCTTCATTGCATTACATTATTTTGAACTGTACTCTATCAATTTGCCACATTACACTAAACATCTACAAAGAACATATTTCTGAAACCATACTCGTATGTATTGCATACGTCAAGTCGTTATCTTTCCCGTTTACTTTATTGTGTTCAAACTCTTATATTTTTTTATTAACCCTTTGGTTTTCAAAATTGACCACATGGAGAAGGTATAAGTGGTTTTAAATCTGATCAGTATGGTGGCGCCATTGTTGGAACGTGATTTTTTGTAAAAATTGTTATGTATCAAATTAGCCGCGAAATTAGGTTTATGAGATGGTGCCGAATCTAGTTGAAATGTCATGTCAATTTTGCTGCACTCTGACGTGAATTTCTTTCGATTTGTGCTACAAAATAAAAAGCAAATTAAGAAATTGCTTTCCAATTATGGCTACACTTGTAAACAAATATTATGAATAAAGGTATGTCAAATTTTTAGAGCGCTTTGATTAGTTGTTCGGCAACTATAGCTGGCATAAATTTGATCACACTTCGAGTGACGGATCCTATTATTAGTCACCAAACGCAGACTGTTAATATTACAACAACACTACTAGAATACACAGCATCAAATAAAAGTCGTTCACCCGTTTGTCATATTTTGGATATATACATACATATATATACGATCGTGCGATCATTGGTTGTACTATTATTTTAAGTATAATGATCGACTTGTGAAAGATATAGAAAAGTTCATTAGATGAATGGGATACAATTGGCAAATCAGTCGTTTATTTAAATAGTTGCACAAGTAGTGAGTCACATTATTGTTCATAATTATTCCTGTTGTGATCACACTGTTTATTCCAGATTTTTAACCAAAATTAGAGAGTCTGAAAATTCCATAATCTAACAATGTGTAGCACAATACCCATTAGATTTGGCGAACATCGGTTCGATAAACCACAGGATCAAACATCCAATGTACCTTTATCACCTTGATGTTAGTTATATACCATATAATAATGATGATTTATTAACTCAAGGCCATCAGCGATCCAATACTGATACGGAACTTGTGTATAACGTCGAACAAAACCATGAATGCATTTACGAATGTCTATAAATGCATCACAATAACTATCGTCACCGATAGAGATATTCTTTCCCGTTTTCCCAGAGAACATGATTATTAGACGAAGAGAAAATGGAATTGGAATCCAAAGGTTAAAAAATATATGGAGTGGAAGTGAAAATGCTGGTCAGAAAATGTAAAAAAAACGATGGTTGTTCGTTGATTTTCCGTGAGTATAGTGAAGGTTGAGATGTTTGATGATTCTCTACATAAATAATATGTAATTATTTAACTTTTTTTCTTTTTATTCAGACTTGTTTTATATAGTACCAAAATACAATATATTTATTGACTCTCTCTTATTGGTTGTAATAACAATAAAATCTTTTAATTGAAAAACTAATTAAATACATAAGAACTCTGTGGATTATCTTTCTTTATGTATAATGAAAAGATCATCAACATCAGTTATAAAAATACTATTTAAATTTTAGTGTAACGTATAAGCGACACAGTAATAAAAATCATCTGTTTTAAATCCTGATCAGTTTTTATTTTTTATTTTTGTTCTTGTTGTTTTTAAATCTCAAAATTTATTATGGGTCTTATAAAAACTTTATATAATATATATATATTAGTTTTTTTTTTTCTTTTTAAACATATTAGTGTTTTGTTTTATTCCATTTGAAACATTAATGTTTTAACATATGCATTTTGGATGCTTTAAATGTTTAGATGGGTGACTGAATGTATTATTAAGCTCTAAAATTATATGTACATTTTTATGTATTTACATTACTGTTTTAACGATAATTTTTATCCCAATTTTATATAATGTCATTATGTAATTTATCTAAAGATCATTCAATGTGGCATATGGTACAGGAAAATTTATTATATTATTCTCGTATGGGTACCATACAATGTCAGCGGCACTACATTTTATATTAATATCGTATCGTATTGTAAGTCATATATAGTCAATTTATATTAATTGGTGTAATCATCGTACATATGAGTAATTGAATTTTCTATAATTTTCTTATTTACAATCATTGAATTATGAAGTTAATTTGAAAATTGGAGTTAACAACATTTAATGGGGCGTTTCAAATCTGGAGCATATGTCCTTCCTTCTTCATAATTACCTAAATTTGCATATAAATCTTGAAATACATAAAAAATTACGATATGCAATTTAAAATACTTGGAACATTTACTTATGATACTAAATCATACAAAATTCTATACAATTTCCTGATGATTCATTTTCTGCGAATTGTTCCTCTTCACATACAACATATTTTTGATTTTTCAAATTTTGAATTTGTTGATTTATAAACAAACATTTATAGAATTATTTGTCATGATAAACAACTATAATTACATTACTAAACATTCAATTTACACTATAGTAATAATATCGAAAGATCAAACAAAGGTTAAATTATATTATTGTAATTACATCGCAACATTTTTTATTGGAACAATTTTCGTGAAAACGAAAAAACAGTAAATATAATTTTTATTGGCAACATCATTATATTGACCTTTACGCCACATCAGCGTAAATAACGGTACATTGTTGCTAAATTTCCGTTTGATACCATATGAAAGAAATCCCCAAGTGTCAACCAAAACAACAATAAATTGAGGAGATTAAAAAACATACCCTGATATTATTCAACTAATCGAAAAATACGACATAAAATGATAACTCCGATCGCACACACCAAAACTGTGGATGAAGATGTTTTTTAAAGATGAGTTTTGGTATTCTAAATGTTAGTCGGTCACTCCATTGCTCATACATTAAATGTGGCTTAAAAACGGTGTACATGCTTCAAAAGTAGAATCCGATGAATTCACAAAGATGGAATTTTGAATGAGGTCTTTTGCACATTGAAAAGGAAACAATATTATGAGAAAGAAAAAATCATACAAAACATGGAAATATAAATAAAATATCAAAATGAGAAGCAAGAAGAACAATTGCTATAGCTAAATTTAGAGCCATAAATCAGTTATAAGAACGAAGCCCTTTAATCTTTATAACTATATTATGCAATATCTTTCTGGTACAATACACGATCCTCTTCAATGGATTGTGTTATTTGAAGATGACATAGTTTTAATAAGTGAGAGTGAAATTAAACTGGAAACCACTAACTTATTGCGAAAAGCTGACTTTAAATATTGGGAATGATGGAAGAAAACGTGGTCGAAAAGCGCATCCCTAGAGATTAATCCACAGTAATATTTTGAAACTTTCTATACCAAAGCATATACGTTTGAATGATCAAAAATATGACACCTTAAGGCTATGTACGAGCACTATCGATCCAATTGCAAGAAAAAAAACTCAAATAATATGTTTAACATATAAATACATAGTTGTATAAAATCTACTCTAGATATTATGGATATTAGATTAAGTTACACAAATTTATATCAAGTTATTGATCGATATTATAAAATATAATATTTCTATATAAGTACACTACTAGTATAGACTCTATATGAGAAGTATTACGTGCTTTCTATGAGCTATTTACTTTTCTTATTTTGATTGTTTGTTCATACGGAAATAAAGAGTATTATATGGCGACGTTACAGCGAAACGATAATTAAATTTGATTGAATAGAGGGATGAAGATGATGATGATGAAGCTGCTGCTTTTCACCCCCAAATTAAACAGAAAAACACTACATCACACTGACAGTTACATATATTAACGTTAAATAATTACAGTATACATAAAGCACATATAATATTGAAGTGGAATTTGTTATAGTAGTCTGTCTATCCATCAACAATGTAGAACACCATGACACGTAAAAAATAATTTGTAATTAATTGAAATAATTTTGTTTTATGGTACCGACCGTTCATCGTTCGACCTTTACACCACATGGATGTATACGGTGGTACATATTAAACTGACGTTTCTATTGTCGAATGAAGAATTAACTCTAGTTGAATAATTTAAGTGTTACATAAAATTCCAAATACCTACTAAATAGTTTGCGTTGTTTAGTGTTCATCATATTTTATTGAATTTTATTTTTATAAATATTATGTAAGATTCGTAACAGTAGCATTTTTACTATTAAGTTCAAGCATAATTTATGAGAATGAAATACTAGGTTTGATCTAATTATATGTACCAACCGAAATAACTCAGTTATTTGGCATCCCATCGTATTAAAATAAAGATCAAATTTACGACTGGATTTTGAACATAGTATGTTTCCTTTGATTTAGATTCCAAATATTATCTGATGATGCGTTCCAATGCCTTGAGTCTGAACATATGATTTAAAGTCATTACTGAATAACGAATATGTATCTCTCTGTTATTTCTTACTAACTCCATATATTTCTTATATAAACAAGATTTGGAATCTTTCCTAACCGTTTTATAAAATCGTGGTCATGAAACGATTAATGCTCAGGTAGGCGACTGAAGGGGTCTGTAGTGTCTTTTTTTATTAGGATTTTATTAATTTTTATTGTCTTATAAATTATTTACAGAAAAAAACATTTTAAATATTTTTTATCCGCGTGTTTGTAACGTATGTAAAGTTCAATGGTCTAGGACCAGATATGTAAGTGTATGTAGAACAAATATGATAAAAATATGAGAAAAATTACAGGTGAAGAAGCATACAATATTTTTTTTAACATATCTTATATATTACGTATATTACATAATTTAAATATCTTTACATTGACCTTCAACGAGAAATTGTAAATCATATAAAAATAAACCTAGTGTGTGGTGCATAAATATGGAAAGTTAGGAATACTAATAAGGCATTATTAAAATTCAATACCACAAATTCGACAACTATAAATTAAGATTTTGAAATACTTGTACATAATTAGATTGGTTTTTGATATAAAAAAACCTAAAGCAGCAATAGAGCACAAATTTGAAACATAAGTATGTAATAGAAAACGGTGACTTTTATGAATGATCTCATTAAAATCTATTAATACAGATCGCCTGATAGTAATAACGTGATCATTTTATTTTGAATTACTATATTAATAAAACATAAACAAGACCTATTCTGCAGTATGCAGTTACTATATAGTGTGCAGCATGCACGTATTGTCGGTGACAAATGGTTTGTATGCACGTATTGTCGGTGATAACTATTATCGTTGTTCTACTTATATTTATCTTAATGCGATGTCACCGTTAACTCGATCACAATATATGTCAGTAAAAATCTAAACAGCGGGGATTTATGCACCACTCTAATGAAATATTCAAATGTATGAGCGGATTATAATTGATCCCATTTTTTCCACTTGATAATTCTTAATTATAGATAGTTGTTTGATTTTACATTTGATGTTACATGCATATTAGAAACGGTAAGTGAACATCGTAATATCACCCTATGCGAACCTTAAGATGTAAAAAATGTTACGATGATGATGCACTTATTGTGTGTATTTATCAAATATGTTTTATGATTGGTAATTGATCTATGCTACAAATGTAGTATTTTTCTTCCACATAAATGACATTTAAATGGCACACTTTTCGAAGGTATCATCTTAATCCAAAAATCCTAATTTTACTATTATAATTATTTCTAAAGTTAATATATAAGTCATCATTATCATCATCTTAACATTTAAGCCTCAAGGGAGCATAGGGTAGCATTACGATGTTAATTTACAGTTACAGGAATACATATAGCGAATACAAATTTTAAACGAGATTCATATAAATCAGTAGTTAGGATTGCAATGTCTTTGAAAAGTATAAAAAAATTATACGAGTACCTCTATCTATATAGTGATAATAACATAAAACTTCATAATATATAATAAGTTAATTAATTAACTTAAAACGAGCCTTAAAATGAAATATGCAATATTTCTTGAATAAAATATGAAAATATATTTTCATTATAAAAGTTGAACTTTTATGAAGCGGCAACTGATATCGCAATAAGATAGACATTTTACGAGTGTATAATACACAAATATTAAATCAAATTAATTTCCTTGCAAAACTAGGTTGCCATAATTACTGTCATTTCATACCAGATAAAATAATCTATCTTTTTCATGTCCATAATACAATAATGTAATACAACAGTAATGTAAGTAGAAGTGTGATTTTCTAGAAATTTGTCAAACAGGTTTTATGGAACAATACCGTGTCGTTTGATTGTTAAAAGCAGTTGAAAGCAAATTCTTTATATTCCTAAGAGAGCTACGCAATATTTATCACCTTCTGTTGGTACAGTTGCAGGCTCGATTTAACGTCCTGTCCTATAAAAACTTACAACGAGCCTCCATTAAAAGTTACAGCAATCTAAACTATCACAGAAGCAGGCGTGTATTCATTCATACCAAATAGGTGTTCATTTTTCAGTATAGGTAGTTTATTTGAGTCGGACACGTTCAAATTTTTAGTCAATTTTGTTACGTAATTTCTGGTCATGTTGCTGTTTTCTCTCACAGTTTTTTTTTTATGATTGTGATGTTGCTGATTGTCACCAGCATCAGTGTAAATCACTTAATGAATCAAGACACGAACATTTATAAATTATTAAATAAATGCTTACGGCTCATGAAGTTAGAATGAAATTCATAGAAAATCGCTACTACAACTATTTATCTTCACATTTAATGTTACATAAATGCATATCAAGAAACGTAAATTAACATCCCATTGTCGGCCTATATGCACTTATGTGAATGTCGAGGTAATGATGATGATGATGATGATAAGTGTTTTGCATTTAAGTATAGTTAAGAAATACCTATAATGAACTTTATTCAATCTCTATATGATTCCATATTAATATAACATTATCAAAATAAGATTACATCATCAATCATTTCTGTAGAATTCTTGCTCCTATATAATAATATTCATTCTTCAATAATATTGAATAATTTCATTTTAATTGATATTTTAATTAATTTAATTGTATATTGTTTGTCACCCGACAAATATAGTAATAACAATAATAATACAATGTTTTAATAAATGATTGTGTGAAAGATAGAAAATGAAATAGAAACCAACAATTTTTTTTATTATTAATATAAATTTTAAGAATTTAGATCCAGCTCATTCGACAACAAGTTTTGCAAACATAGTGACAAATGACAATATCAATAGCAAAAGTGTGTCCTTAATTATTTTGACAAAAAAAGCAACAGTTGACAATATTAAAGTGCGTATGAGCTAGGTATTACGACCCAAATTATGAGGGATAAATTGCGTTGGAGAGAGTCGCAACCTTAGTATATCAGGTCGAGGTATACGATATATAACAACATGTGTCTAAGTTAATCTGATTGGTATCACAGACCGAAAAGAACGGAAATAACATATGATAGCACTGTCGACACTTGAATAACATAAAAAAAACCATGTAACTGATAAACTTGAAACTCTGTAAAACCCAATACTGAGTGCCGTAATTGAAACAATTAATCATTTGGGTTCATCAATGCAGTGCACTGATTTGTAAAATGGCCAATAAAAGACTGGCACATCAAACATGAACAGACTTACTGGATATATATTTTATCATCTTTTCAGTCTCGATCACTTTCTTGCGCCAAAAACTGCCTAGTTGTACATTCTAGACAATTTATTTGATGCGGTATAAGATTGGTATTGCAATAGTGAAAAACAAACCAGAGGGTACTCTTATAACTATGTTTATACATAAAATATTGATGCAGCTACATTATATACGAGTTACGTAGTTACGAACATTCCATCTTACCACCAAGGCCTAAGATTATTGAACTTAGCTTCTTATCAATGTTTAACTTCAACTTTTTCATATTTTTTTTTCTCTCTCAATATTTATTTACAGAAACCTCGATTTTTGTTAAGATTTTTGTATTTCTTCATATTTTTGTTTTTAGCATATACATGAATATATTATTAAATCAATATATGGAAAAATGTGAATACATTAATTAAATACAGAAAAAAAAAATAGCATTAATAAAATCTACAAATACAAAATAAAAAAAAAATATTACTCACCAATTACATTTTCTGCCTTTGTGTGCTGTTGTAAGTGCAGTTTTTGTGAGCTCACTACTTCCACGAAATTAATTAATAAAATTAAAACGGCAACTATTCCATAAACATTTTGTTTAATATTAAAACTATGTACAACAAAAGAACCATTTATAAATTTTTCAATATGAATACAAAATCTACTAAACACATTTTTTTCACTTGCACTATTTGCATTTGCATTATTACTCAAAGATGCACTGATATTAATTGTATTGTACACATTATTTTCTACAATTTTCTTTATTCTTCTGCCATGATCAGAACTATTTTTGAAGTTGTTCTTTATTCTTTCATTATTTGTATAATTATTTTTTGTAGCACCATACAATTTATTATCACAAGAGGATGATAATTCGAAAAAGGTAGCCATTATAAATTGCTGAACATTTCTTCCACAAACTTTACTTATTTAATTCATATTGAATCATAAAGTAAAATTAAAAATTTTAATCAAAATACATAATAAATTCTAAATTAATTGAAGACCAAAATAAAATACTGTTAACCACGGCCTGTTCCAATAAAATGAATAAAAAAAAAAAACTATACCGTCGTCACCGTCGAGCCGTACACAACCAGTAACAGTAACAATCAAAACCTCACTAAAAAAAAATGTCTACATTTTTCATTCATATCGAGAGAATTGGATTACTATAAGAATATTGTGGGAATGACATAATTGTGGCCAAATTGAGTAGAATGACATTGTTTGTATTTTATTTTTTTGATTGCTGACAAGCAGTCTGGCATAAACGAGTAAATTTGTCGCCGTGAAATTTATCTTATTGGTGCAAAATAACAAAATAGACGGTTATGGTTGATTTATTTTTTTGTTTTTTTTAAATCCTACTATTTTCTTCTCTAAGTAAGTTATTATCATCACTTTCATTCCACCCATCCAAATTTATTCTTATTCTCCACAAGATTCTGTTACTTCACTTTCTGCAATTCATCATTTTGAACAAACGATAAGCAATGTAGCTGTGAATTTTCTATGTACGCAGTACGTAACCGCACCATTTTAATCTACTGTCTCGATTCAATAATTGTTTTTAATTGTATCCTTTAATGCTACTCCGGATGGTCATATAAATATTCTCATCTCGTTTGTATATAAACTCTGCATTAGGTGTGCCTTTCAATAGCACAAATTCTGTACCGTAACGTTGCCCAAGCATCACCCCCCACTGGATTCAACCTTATTCTGTTAATTTATAGCAGATATTTAAATTTTTCACTAATGGTCAATCGATAATCGGCCAATATGATCATGCCATTAAATATTTGTATTGCTTTATTGTGATTGTTCTCACTTACTATACCAATGTCATCTTCAGATTATATATACCATGAAAGAGGATTCTATTATATTAGAAAAATGATGCACAAAAGTGGTGAAAATTATTAGACTTAATGCAGAACGCTGATGTAGACCAATGTTATTAGTACTAGTGCTGAATTTCATATATTAGATAGCAAAGATATGTAGTTCATAAATAGTTAGAGATTCTATCGAGTTTATAAATACTCTATCAATAAATTAAGATCTTTGAATGTCGTGTAAAGGACCTACTAAAAATAATCTTACTACGAAGTGCAGACTATATTCAATTAAAATGATAGGGGCAGGTATAATATGGCATGGTAATTTCTAGAGTTGATGCAAAATGTTTCTGGTGACTTTCTAGTTATAATAAAAAGTATACTATCAAAAATGTATTAATATGCTTTTTACATTTTATAGATAGGACAATACATAATATATTTTATGGTTGATTAATTTAACAAGGGATTGATTAATTTTGTAATTGTGATACTGATACTATAAAATATATTTTTACGAGTACTACTAACATATTACACACAGAAATAATATTTTATTACTGAAAGTGTTTTCAAGAATTTTCTGGACACTGAATCTTATTCAATTCTTAAATATTCATAATTAATGGAATACACAACGAATGCCATTTCAATCATCAAAATTCACTAAACATTATTGATATAAACTGCATCAGTAATTATCATATAAAAAAATTAAGAAAACCATACGTATTGTTATCATTTTATACGAATATTATAATGGTCCTATAATAGGATACAAAAATATAGAATTTATAAGGTTATCATCATTACAGCCATTGACCTAAAAATTTATTAAAAATTAGCTATATGTACTTTGTTAATATTTCTTAGTATAATAAATACGTCAGTCAACGAAATTATTATTTATTTTAGATGTTTGGTAAAAAAAATAATCAAACACCACCTTTGAATACTAATTAATAATTATATATTGAACACTTAAAGCATATCCAATCTAATTTTGAAGAATTTTATCCCTAACATTATGATACAAATTTGATAAATTATTTTGTGGCTGTTTAAACTAATTAATAATGTGCACAATATTGCACAAAATTGCTACAAAAATAATTACAAATAAAATGATCATACTTGGCATATCATCTAAACCTTCACATGACAAGAACGCGCATTGGGTGGCATTAAGATATTAAATTAAAATATCAAATATAGACTCAAATAACTGTATGAACTTTATAATATATCCAATTATACTGAAACTACAATATGCTCATCAATTTCATAATTGCAAACAATCATTTATTGTCTTTATATATCGATATTATACATATCGATATTA
>JANSTX010022551.1:0-15741 GCA_027564355.1 Penthetria funebris
TTTAGATTAAAATTGTTAGTATAATACATACAAACTTAAAACTTTACATATATAACTGATATTATAATTGAAAGAATATGTGGGAGTTTAAGCTTTATCGGATTACTCCTTGAAGCACCTCCCATGTATATTGTTCATGATAACTTGAGATTGCTTTGACATATCGCCATGAAATTATGTACCGTCACTTTTATCTCATTTGTGAGCGATAGTTCGATAGTTAGAAAAATTGGAGTACTCCTTCAAGTACCTCCCATGCAAACTTTTCCTCCAATAATTGGCAACCAATTATACGTTTCTCTTGTTTAATAAAAAGACTAGTCAGAGGATTTTACCGTTTAATTTTATGAGCATTAAATATGAATCTGGACAGTTCCATCGACAGTACTTTTTGTATAGTTTAGCTAAAGTGGTGGTATGTACAATGATGTTTCCAAAACTTGCCATCGGATTATTTTTAAAATCATTATACAATCGTCCAGTTTTTTATATTTTTACTAATACATCGTTGAGTTCTGTCTATAAAACCCTATTTTATGACAAGTATGATCATAATAGCTATGAATGCATATTTTATATAGGTAATTTGATAGGATAAGGAATGACTCAACGCATAACCCTCAAGATTTATGATTCAAATTCGATATGATTTTAAAATCGTATAAGTACCACTCACTACACATCAATTCAATATCATAAAATTTTATGAATTTTATAGTTTTTTTTTTGTTTTTTCGAAAAATATAAATAGTAAATAAATAAAGAATAATGTCTATTAACCTTAAGATGATTATCTGTTCCTGACTTTGGTTTTAGTTTAGTTATCTTTATTATGACGATGATAATATAATAACAAAATATCTTTTTAAATTACTTAGATAATTGTTAACCAGTTATTTTAAGAGAAAAATTTGCTGTTATTGCATCTAATCAAAAACAATAATTAAATTTAATTTATACATAAAAAAAGTCTAAGTTTTTTTCTATCGTAATTAAATATATACGAGTAATGTTTTAAGACAAAACTAAAGCAAAGGTCGGCTACGTTGATTTTAATTGCTTACAAAGGCCGAAAATAAAATTTATTTAAAATTTTCCATAATTTGTTGACTTTGATTTAAGACAAAAATATTATTGTAAACAAATAATGCCTTTAATGCTACAAGTATAAATTGAATTTAGTATCAGTTATGGTATACTGAGCCCATTGAGTAATAATTCATTCGTACATGGTTAGAAGTCACGAAGTGACATAATAATATCATGATCATAATTTTGTAATTGTTCCGGATATATTAATTGTACGTTGTGATATACTAACTACAGAAATGTTTTTAAAATTTACAATGTGTACATCCTCCCCGTCGATTGACCGCATCAAAACCAATTCTTGTTACAACCCCCAAATTATTGAAGAAAATCGGTCGGTTCTAGACATTTTTGTTATAGCGTCGTAAACTACAAAACTGGCGTTACGCTAACATCTTGCAAAACATTTAGAATTTATTGCAACTAAATGTTTAACTGTTTTAAAATTTTGTACTTATGGCGTGAAATTAAATTAATTATGTTCAAAACTTTTATTCGCTTTGACAGATATCATTCAAATAGCATACGTGTCACAGACATTAGTTACGCGAAGTTTAAATCTTTGAGTACTGAAAAAATTAACGAGCTTGGAATTGTTTTACTACGTGTAAAATCGCTTACAAGGTGCATAGGTATAATATTGAATCGCTTAGAGATATAGAAAAAATGATGATAGTTTATACGATTTGGTCTATCGTAGATAAATATTTCGTTTAATAAATTTCGCTGTTCATTGTGGCGAAAGAAGAAAAACCAATTTCAGACTATCGCTGCAAATATTCAACGTTCTGATCATATTACCATAGAGGGAATTTTTAAACATCGATTTATAATGATGAATTAGAAATCTGAATACAATTATTTTCAATTTAAAATTAATTACAAGCTAAAGATGAAATATATTTGATGAAATGAATAAATTACTGCTGACCCCAAGAATCATAAGTACTAGATAAGTAGTACATTGAAAGTTATGCATTATACATAATTTATGTACTTCTGTACCTCTTGAAAAATAATACTAAATCTATTGTCAAAATATGGTTGCAAAAAATTCGGTAAATTGAGAGAAATGCATTAGATGGAAAATCTACAGACACAAAATTGAGTTTTAATAACGTCATTTCGACCCTTTATCCATGTAATAGACTGTGGCTTTCAGACAGTATATGACCGATCCAATCCCACTTTTTTCAGTTAACCATCCTGATTAGCGTCTCAAAAACCTACTTTATGAGAAATTGCGTCGTTGAAATTTTATTTTTAAAATTTTTAGATAAAACTTCTAATCTGAGATCATAGGTTTGCTTTTATTTCAGTGATGAATCACTAAACTTACCGAACTTATGCACATTTAGACGAAAACAGAAACAAGGAAATTGTTTACTTTCTAAATGCCGCCAGTCAAATATAACTGGCATATGATTGCGCATCTAATGAGAATTTAAAGAAGTTTGTGGTATTTAAACAAGTGATCGGTTTGACAGATTTGCCAGAATTCACCACTAATAGTAACTCTTAAAATCAATTAAAATTAATACATCTTTAAAACGTAGTGTCAATTAATCGAAAAATTGACTTTATATTATGAAAAAATATTTGCATCTATTTCAGTTTCCCAATATGACGATGAAGTTACATGATTCGAATGATGAAACTGAAAACGTTGGCATATGTTCAATGGTTAAATCTCAATCGGAAAAAAAATTATTTGATGGCAGTTGTACTGGTAATGTACAAAAACAGATTTCTCAACAAATACATCCAATTATAATATTACCGGAACACAAATTGCTACTGTCAAATTCGGCTGCCAAAGATCTACTAAATCGATTATTGGAAGTAAATCCACAAAAGCGATTAAGATCTGTCATGGGACTACAAAGAATAGCCATGTATAAAAATTATAATATACAAGATGTAAAACAAAGAAAGGTAATGATATGATGCATTGTTAGATTTAATCATTTAATATAATGTTGTATATTATTTTCAGATTATACCTAAGGATTTGCTAAGTAATTCTGATCTGATAATTAATGTTGATAGCAAAAACAAGCCATTAGAAAATTTTAATCAACAAAATATGTTTTTAAGTTTCACTGATTAATATGCATTTTTTAAAATTTTATTTTTTTAAATTGTAGTGTATGTGGGTTTGAAAGAGTGTCAAAAATAACCTTCAAAATGAATTTGATTTTATAGACTCTATTATTGCTTTAGATACTAAAAAAAAATTGAATTAAAAAATTATAACAGTTTTCTTGGGCTATTTGTGTTCCTGTAAAGTATTCCATTTCTATATTAACTGAAAAAGTAACGCCGTTTACAGGACACTTTGTGGTTATCATTTTTCTCATAATTTTTTTTTGAAGAAACTGTTAACGGTTTTAGAAATTGTGACTCAATAATATCCGATTGTAATAAAACTGTTATACTTTCCAAACTTTTTTAATTTTCTCTAGAAAAACCATTGTATTTGCCAATACTTTAAATATTTCACTACTTTTTAAACACATTTGTCTATTTTGTTTGTTCTGTCTTTAAAGAATTGGTTTTGAAGTTTAATTCTTACTCACTCACAAACCCTGTATTCTTATGTCAAATTAGGAAAATGTCAGATCAAATTGACGTTTCGTTATTTTGGTAACATGCAAGTAATGTATGTATATATTCGAGAGATATCAAAAATAGCAAAGTTTGTTCCTGATAAATTGTTTTTATTGAGGTATTCAGATGTTTGCAGCTATTATTCGAATTTCAAAGGTGTTGGCGTCAAAATGATCTATAGTTTAGCCATTTATATTTTTTTTATATTTTAGACAAATATTAATATTGTTTCTATTATTTTATTAATGATTAATAAATTACTAATAATAACCCATAAACTACCAATTATGCATTCTTTTAATACATATATTGCAACTAGAATATAGAATTATTTTTTGCGGTTAAAAATTTAACTATGAACATCAGATTGTGCATCCCATAAACATTTCAACTGAAACATTTGATGCAATCCCGTTAAATGGAATTCTTTTTTTGGTCAACATTTATAAAGTCGATACTGGTCATATATCAAGAACATACTGTGATTACTAAGAGTGAATGATATGTTTAAGATTGTGAATGGAATTAGTCGACTATCATCTTGATATTGCCCAACCTACTGAAAACAAGATATCTGTATATGTCATTTTTATGCCATGTAATCGTTGTCAAAAGTATAGGTATTAGTAGTGCCTATAATATCTAGAATGAAGTGCCACATTTTCCAATTACAGACAAATTAATTCATACTAAATGATATATGATTATTAAACTATTTCATCACCATTCGTTGTCAATGATTATGTGATACAAGTATAAATTTTGAATGTAAGATTAATATTCGTGATGTTTTTCAACCCTCTTTTCCAGCACTAAAGACACACACATTCCCATAATATTAGAACAGATAAAAATATCCCTGAACATGCGGTACTAATTTATTTCTTGCAAAGAAAATGAGAGAAATTTATTCTCAATCAATTTTCCTACATTTTCCATTTTTTTTTAGCATCAAGAAACGAAAACATTCTGTGAAAATTCGTATGTGGAAAGTGTTTTCTTTATTTTTAGTGTTTTATTATTTCTGAAATTTTTCCCTAAATTAAATGTTTTTATACATTTAAAATAAATAAGTTTTCATTATTTCAATTTTATATCCTTGTAGTTTTAGAGAAAAATTAGGAAAATATAATAATAAAATGAAAATCATTCAGTCATTGTGTTGTGAATGAGTGCATTTTCTCAAGAAAAATGACAAGTTAGGAAAAATGAAAATCGTAGTAGTGTTTTTAAGGATTTAAACAAAAAAAAAAAAATTTAAATGATTGAAATTTACAAATAAGTAAATACATTTGTGAATTGATTCAATTGTTTAATTAATTTTATTCATTTAGTTATATTTTAAATGAAAAAAGGGATAACATTATGGCAATTGAACATACATTTTTAGGAACATGGGAGGTAATTTACATTGTAAATTTTCTTATTGTTAAAGGAAGAATTTTAAGTACCTTTTCCAATTGTACACGTGACAGTGACGTGTTTGGATTGCATTCGAATTATAAATATCGATTTTTCATAAAAATAAAAACAAAATTTTATTTTTTTTCTTTCTTGTATTCATTTGGTTGTTTACAACTTATATGGATTGTAATTTAACTTTATTTCAATAAGTTAAATTAGTAAGGACCTGTAATCCTTTAATTAATTTGACCTATATGGATTGCTATATATTATATTTTAAAAGCTAATAAGTTTTAAGTATGTATAGTTAATTTGTTTCTTCGCCCTAACTGATGTTGAATCTAATTTCTTGTATACTGAAGTCCATCTTCGTCGTTTCCATTTTCAACTTCTTCATTTTCAATTCCATATTTATATTATTTTGGTAATGGGAGTAACTTTTTTAACTATCTTCAATTTAAAATGCTTTTTAATTATTATTTCTCAACGTTTCTCCAAATGATTGCAACTTAAACACCTCACTTCGATTGCATTTAAATTACTTTCAATTTGGTCGGTTGGTAAATGAGCATTGTCTTGAAATGCAATAACAATCATTTTTGTGCATTGAGTGTCATACATTAATTTATTAAAAAAAATATTCACGGCTATCATTAACCTCTTACACTGCCAAATATATGTATATTCGAAAACCATTTTTCTAATACGAATATATATCTACACAATTACAGTGCACATTTGAAACATTTCAGTTCCATTCATTGTTTTCAGTTTTGTCGATACTAAGATAAGAATGAGAGCATTAGCCATTCAGTACGATGATTCTGATTTTTGTTTTAAATTTCACTGATTTTCTATTGACTTATTTCCAGATTATTGAATGTTCCTTGAATAAACAACCCGAAATTATAGGATTAGAAGGGTAATTGCATTTGAATAAAATTAAAACCATAAACTAATTACTTACTATATTACAATTATATAGAATTAAATTTCGATTGGATGAAATGGGTGATATAACATGGTTTAATGATCTAATTAATCCAATATCACTTAACACTAATAATGGAAATTGTGATCTAATGAATAGCAATGAATCAGCGGAAGCATTATTTAGCTGTGAAACATTTGAAATTATAGACATAGTATCTGATGGACCAGGTTTATTATTTGGAGCTTTTGCTGGTCATAGTATAGAGTTTAAGGTACATTTTGTGAATTAAATTTTTTTTCAGTTCATAGTTTCTCCACATGAAATTTGTATTATATTTCGAGTTAGTTCGAAATGAAAGCATTTCACCTCGTCACTTTAATTTGGAAACAATTTCGATAAAAGTGTGTAGCAGTTAATTTAACTTCGATTACTGTTAAATGGCACGAACCATCATTTATATAAATGTTACGTTATTTTACTTTCGTACATCACCGTTGTTGCACCAAATGTTAAGTAGATTATTCATAAAAATTTGCCTCTAACAAGTATGTTTCCCTGTGTCATAGTTCATATGCTTGTGTTTTTTTGTGTATTCAGTTGCTTAGATAGATCCATGTGGTTCTTGTTCTATCCATAGCAGAATAATTTGTATTTACCACACAGATTGATTTTTCTTATACGTCAAAAAAACCAATTTTCAATTTTTATAAACTTATAATTTTCAAACTTTCAGACTGATACATTCATTCCAGAAAATTCTATGGTATTATTTTGTGATGGATGGTATACATTACTATGTAAAAGAGTAAAAGAAGATCAATTAATTGGGCAACAACAAGCACCATTTACACTAATTTCTGCTTATACAGAGGGGTATTTTAATGATGGCACTGTAAAAAGTGCCGACGAAATTCAAGTAAAATTCACAATTTACTAATATTTTTGTAATCGATTTTTCCATCTTTATATTTATTGTCATATATAATTTTTCTTTTCTTCCAAAAGTACTATCTTCATTCTTCAATACTACGCTTAAATGGATTTGATTGTAGTACAAATTATCAACCAATCACATCATCAGCAGCATCATCATTATCATTTACTTCATCATCATATCATATTGGTACAACATTGCCAACATCCGATTTAAAAATACAACAATCACCAACAACATTATCGAAAACAAAAAGTCAAATAAAAATTTCAATTATAGAACCACCAACAATAACAATTCAACATCAACATAAACAAATGTCTTCCGATAGTTCTAAAATATCATCTTATTTACTATCACCAAATTCACTTTTATCACCATCTATCGATTTATTTCAATTTCCATCAAAATTAGCAAATAATTTGTCGAATTCCTTTAATTGTTTAACGGCGACCTCATCAGCACCAACCACAACAACAATTAATAACAATTCAAATTATCAATTATATAATGGAGCTGATGAAAAATTATTAGTACATAAAAAATATTCAATGTTTGCTTCTGATTCCGATTTACAATCGACGACAAAAATGCAAAATGCAAAAAATATATTTAATTTTAGTGAATTTTTCTTAAATACTTCAGCTTCCAATTTTACAACAACATTTTCGAATTCGACAACATCACATTGTAATGAATTAAAACCAAAGTGTAAACCACCATTATCACCGTATCGTTCAAAAAGTCCATCATTTTCAATGTCCATAGAAACACCACCATCTTCACCATTGACACCAATTGCTGTACTACAAACGCTACCCACATTTATGTTGACGCCAATTTTTCAATGGTTATATTCCGAAAGTTTGCCACCAAATTTGGATGAAGAATCATGCGAGAAATTAATTAATTTTGCTGAGAGTACGCCACCATTGATTAAAATGGTTGAACCATGCCGAAAATATTTGAAATTAATAAAATTGAAAAAATGTATGTATAGTTTTTGCTTATAATTTAATGATTATAATTCAAATGCAATTTGATAATGTAATTGGTAGCATTTAGAGAATTGCTTATAGTTAATGCAGTTTATGATGAGCTGACGAGAAAAACCGGGAAATGTTATACTTCTAAAAAATAGTATCAATTTTTAAATTATCAAAAAATTCTAATTTGCGATTTATTCAAAATAAATTTATTTTCAAATTTATTAAAGCAATAGTTTACGATAGAAATCAGAATGTAGAACCACCTAAATTTTAAGTGTATCAAAATTATGTTTTCCAGAATAATCCGATCTAATACCTATTATCAAAGAGATAGTTTTACATACTAACATAATACAGCATCTGCTAAAATCTATTCTAGTCAGATAGAACCATTATCATTATTATCTTATTCCTCACAGTAATTTTATTTCACTCTACATCTTACTATACTCAGCCTGAGGGTTCCACTCACTACTGTATGTTTTATCTTGCCCATAAGTTTTACTGAAACTTCATTTTTGTTGATACTACAAAATGGTTCTGGTCATGTAATAGGTCTAGAAGTAGCTCTTTCTAGTATTATGTATAATAACAAAACTTTAAGCCCAAACAAATGAAATTTAAAAACACTCGCCTACTGGAAAATAAACGAGTCAATTATATATATATTTTTTATTGTTTCAGTTGCTATAAATATTGTGATGGATGTACATAATAGCCTAAATAAAATTATTCATATGGTTAATCCAGCGAGCGTCCAACGTTTACCTGCTAATTTATGTATAGTATTTAAACAGTCGTTAAGAGAAGGTGCCGTTGGTGAGTTTCTTTCATATATTAATTTTTTTTTGCTTGTTTTTGAATTGAAAACAGTAAACTTTAAAATCGACGTATTTGTAACATAAAAATAACGAAAAGGACATTTTTATGGAATTGTCTAATACTTTGGTTCATCACAGTGGACTATTTTAAACAAACATTCATAATGTGTGGGAAGAGGTGGTTTATCTCCAGCTAATAAAATATATCTGAGATTTTTAGTCAGTTTGTAGGGTTAACATAAAATTGATCATAATGAAACAATTCTTCCATAAAATAATCAAACATTATGCCATGGCTTAATAAAAGTCCATTATTTTTTTTTGTAAAAAATTAGGTTGTGCCAAGATTCTACAATTTTGTAATATATTTGTGAAAGATGCTCATGATATCTCACGATATCAACGACATGAAATAATAAAATATATTCGTTCTCGAATACCAATTTTTCTTGCACAATGTCATCAGCTTCTACAAAATATATTAAGTGTTCTATCGAATTTAAATGAGGATGAAAAAACCGAATTGGTCACATATTTAGTACCTGAGGTAAGTGACATTAGGTGCATCTATGTTCTTAAAGTAAAAATTGTTTTTCCCGAATATTTCTTTTGTTAGATAAAGGTCTCATTAGAATTATTAACAGAAGTTGTTATGGAAATAAAATTATCACTAGAGAAATTATGTAAGGATTTGAAGAGTAGCAATAATTATAAAAAGAAATCATCATCACAAGAACATCGTCATAGTCCATCATCCCAAATGGATTCAAATAATTATGATAATAGAACAAATATTGATCATAATAATTTACCAGTATCAGCCGAAAATTATGGAAATACGGAACATAATTTAAAATTTGTTCTGTATATTTATGAAGTTAAAAAAATGAAGGATATTTATGGACGTGTCACAAGTGCATTGGAAATTATTCAACAGAAAAAGCAAGTATACATTTATATGTTTCAGTATTTTTATGTAACAAATTGTTGCACCTTTATTGAAGGCATTTAGTACGATGAGGCTCGGGCGAGCAGTAATGAACTAGAATTATGTGTTCAAATGTTTCTTTCAGACAATTTAAAAATGAAAATTTGAATGTTATACATAGTTTGTCTGATCCCATCAAATAATATTTGTCCATTCTAGATCATAAAAGCAATGGACGACGAGATTTTTTTATTCGTTGTACGTTGACACATTCGGGTTCTACTGACGAACCCCAGCATCTTAAAGAGAATTTAAAATCAAGCCTTTCACAATATAGGAGATGACCGAATTAACTGTTACACCAATTCTATTCTAAAGATGTTATTTCTTTAATTACGCAGATGAAACTGTTACTACTATGTCCAATATTCAGTAATTATCTCGAAAACGTAACTATGCTTGATCTCTATCTTTTGATTATACATTTTGTAATACAAATAAATTTCGGGACACTTTATGGTGTCCAAATATACAAAATAAACATTCATAAATATCATTGAATACATACATATTATATACTCAAATGAATCATTATTAGCCCACCGAATGGAAGTTTTAGATAACATTGCAAGATCGCCATTAACCAACATCTAATAGAAACTCTAGTGCAATATTATAAGCACTAGCGCTACCTTGATGTATTTTAGATGCATTCAGTTGCCTTGGAAAGGTCAACTAGATAATTTGAGTCTCTCACCGAATTTAAAATCTTATTACCATTTGCTGTTCTTCATTTGAGAATACAATAAATTCATTGAAATGAGTATTTAAAATATTTTTTAAAAATTTTATTTTTTTATAGGTTTGCTTTTACTGAAATGACCTTCAACAATAAACAACAAACAATTCGAAGAAATTTAGAGCATTTAATTCAAGAAAGTCCAGCATATATTTTATTAATAGAAAACATTTCGAATAGTTTAGATGAAAAAATAGGTTGGAAGGAATTCAAATTTTGTTTTAAATTAGCCACAAGCCAAATTGTAAGTATACTACTACGAGTAATTTAATAAGAAATTGATAATAATTGCAATAAGTGCAACTGAGTAAACAAATTGTGTGTATTAACAGCTGAAGAAATAGGCCGAAATTGATGTTAAGTTAATATCCATTGGTCGACTATTTTGGTACAATTATTTGAATATAAACAAATATTAGAAATTATCCTATATTTGCTTTCGTTATACTGAATAAAATATTACAGAATTCTGGAATGGAAATAAATTTGTCTAATCACAATATAAATCATGCTAGTCTTTTACGACACAAATAATGTTCTTTAGGAATTATATATTTCACGAATAAAAATTAACATGGCTTTTTACATTGATATTTATTAACTTTACTAAATTCTCCATTGACAATACTGAGTACTAAACTCTTGTCGAATAATCGCGATAGTCGGAGTATTATGTATGGCATCATGTCATAAAACCAAAATTTTATCAATATTGTATGCCCTAAATGCATATTAACAAATACTTTGCCAAATACAATATCTATTGACGATTTGTGTAGATTTTCGTATAATGCAGAAAATGAAATTTGATCGGTCCTAAACTAGGTATCCACAGTTGATGATATCGCAAAATATGAAATTGACAGTAATGCTTAATTTTATAGAAGAAATAGAAGACCGGAACCAACATGAAGAATAGGTTTATATCAGCAGTAAGATGTGGAGGTAAAATGGGGATGTTGAACGGAAATCATGATCAGTTGTGATTGTTCAGTGATCTTGGGTTACACACTTTAAATTGCGGAATCTACGATCTCTTGTATGTTTTTATTTTGTTATTGCACATCGTCGTATTCAGATAGTTTTCTGTATATCAACCAATATAGTATAAGAAATAAGTCAGTTATTGTTTCAGAACGGTGTTGTACTAAAGTTATTGGATCACAGATCAGCCCTCAATGAAGCTGTAACACATGTAAACTATACATATTTTATACAATAGAATAGTAAAACAAATTAAACAAACTAATATTTATTTACTTAAAAAATAACTCTTAGATTTGTGAATTAATTCAAAGACATCAATTTACCTCTAGTATGATTGATCTTGGTTTATTAGAACCAAGTAATATTTTAGAGGAACAAGATCAAGAAAATAATTCTAAATTAAAATATGATTATAATACAACTAAGGTAAATTCAGTGTTTAGCAAAAAATTCAAAATTACTTTAATTATGATGAGATATAAATTTTTTAACACTTATGTACAGTTAAATCTTATAAAACATCTTTGTGAGCCACCAAATTCAGCTCAGAGTACATTGTCAAAAAATGCATTACGTTTACTCCATTCAGGCCATCTTACCGATATGGAATTTGAGATCATTGTGTCAACAACACCAATTAGTAACGATAAATACAAGACTAGTGTCAATGATTTTCAACAATTTGCAAATTGTTGTCATAATCAAATTCATATATTTCGAGCGCATAGAGTGATTGTGGCTGCCAGGTAATTAAATTTATTATCACTTTGAATTCTTGGAGTGTATATGAGTGGGAATTTTTTTTTACAAATATTTGTCAAAATGAAGTATAGATTTAATTAAATTTTTTTCTTTTTTGTTTTTTTTTTTTTTTTGCAGATGTGAATGGTTCAAGAAGGCATTATCATCAGGAATGCAAGAGAGTATTAATCGGTAAGGTATGACATATAAATTAGGGTACGATTCATTTTACATTTATAATGAAGTCACAATCTGCATTTTAAATACTGTTGTGTACTTATATATTGATGATTATAAACGGAAATTATGTAAGTATACTCGTAATTCGCATTCTCATGTGCGAACTCAGAAAACTCAAAATAATCCTCCTCGCAGCAGGACCCAATTGAACTGGCTCTTCAAATAGAGATACTTGCTATGCTATAATTACGATAATATTCGATTTTATTTAATTTTTTTACTTTTGTGCAGACGCAATCAGTCAACGATTTGTCTGAAAAGCGTAGAAAATTAGGATACTTACATTTGGAATAGAATTCGGGATCCCAAACGTCACATTGACATAGGCATAATTGGAGACAATTATAACTGGTTGCATACTGAAATACTTTCGTATTTAGGTTTCGAATAAACAAATTCGACAATAGACAGATCGTAAATCTTTTAAAAATGAAAAACTAACTAAAATAACCAAATTCATTTCAATCAACAGTATTTATTTCTAATCAGCAAAATCGGTTTCACAATTTCGAAAGGATTGCATATTTATTCTATTAGGGTTTATCATAGCACTATATATCATTTAAATGTCTTTACTTTGATTGTAAATACTTTTTAGAAAAATTATAATTTATGATACATCACCTGTGATATTTCGTCGATTGTTATTATATTTATATGGTGCTCCAATTGACAAAACTGTTGGTGCCGAACACATATGTGAATTAATGTTATTAGCCGATAGATACTCCATAGATGAATTAAAAGTAAAATTTAAAAAAACAATTATTTCTATATTGTTCTATTTAAATTAGTAATGTTTTTTGTTTAAGGATATTTGTGAAACAACATTGAAATCATTAATTGATGAAGAATCTGTAGTATGTTTATTAGGTATAGCCGATAGATATAATACTAGCATTTTAAAAGCAAATTGTTTATCATTCTTATCACAACATATTGAGTTAACAAAATCTGATATATTTATAGAATTGCCTAAAACATTACAAGTAAGTTGATATTTAAATAAATGAAATCGAGAAACATTGACCATTATTATGTTATTCCCTATATACAGAATGAAGTACAAGATTTAATTCAATGGTGCGGACGTATTCCAGCCGAACCATGGAATCTTAAGAAATCAAGAAATAATAGTAATAGTAGTAATAGTCATCATCCTCTTCATCCTCATCATTTTCATCATCATCATAGTTTAAAAAGTCCCTCACGTTCAACAACAAAATCTCGTTCAAGAAAATCATCACCATCCTATATGTGACATTGACTTAAAATTGACGTTCATTTAAAAGACAATCATCAAATCCTTTTGCATATAAGAAATTCAATGTCTTCAATAAAGTTATTGGATTAATTTTAAACGCAAGAAGGAGTAAAGTTTATATATTAAATTAATTGAAGAAAATGTTTAATTGGTTAAATTAATAAAAAAATAAATAAAATTATTTAAATATGAAAAAAACATAAATTTGAAAATCTTTTTAAAATGCTCAATTACAAATAAAATTGATCTTCTATATTACATTTAGGCATTTCGATAGATTAATTATTAAAATATTACATAAATATTTAAATTTAATTCATGAAGTAAAAAAAAAAATATAATTAAATTATTAAATAAAAAAAAAAACAATATGGGATTTTTAACTTTTATTTCAAAGGTGTTCAAAGGTGTTATAAGCCCCGTGTCGTGGTATGGTTTATTGGTCTCTCTGTAAAACGTAGTTCTTTTCAACTTCTGATCAGGCAAATCATAATGATATCAAAAGAAAGGTTAAATGTGTAACAAATAGTTTAGGATTTACTGAGCAGGCATCACCAGACGACAAAGAGATATTTTACATTCAACTTTCACACTGTCTTGTTGTTCGGATTAACAGATCGGGTATTGTAATTTGCATGAGAGATGGTAATAAAAAGGTTTACTTTTACAATATAAGTTGGGAGTCTGTTGTGGGTACACACAAGAGTGGACGATGTGAACAATACTTGGATTTCACATGGACTTATTATCCGGAAACTAAACAGATGAGATAAATGTGTGTAAAAGATGTATTAGATATTAATAGTTATAGAGCATTGGATATTTTCAGTCATCTGAGATTTAAAGAATTATAAAAATTGCAAACTAATAACTGGTGAACACTGAACATCTCATTTAACAGTATAGATTGCTAATGACCACAATTGTATTAAAATAAAACTATAAAAACAAATGGCGAAACGACATCGGAATACATATTCTGTGGACTGACATCGAAACGATTTACAAACAGAAATCACAACAATATTTTTTTGTATGTCTAAGCGTGTTTTGTGTACATTGTAAAGTAAACTGAGTGATGGAACACCGAAGTTGGGAATAATGTTAGTAGTAAGAAAAGATTATACATAATTTATCAGTTCAGTTATGCAACTGGGTATTTGAAAGGAACAAGCAAATTATGAAGAGCAAGGATAATAATTTGAAAATAATTCAAACTAATTCAGACGGAATTTGTGTGGCACTGTAGTAGTTTAAGAGATCAATGATGCTACATTTTCATCTAATTGTTGAAAAAATATTTAACGAAAATTTGATTGGTTTTGTGAATTCTGTATTTTATTGTTGAATTTTTAATTGTTTCGTGGTTAATTTATTATAAAATTATAAATAAAAATTGTTAAATAAAAATTTCCATTCATTAATTTAACTCACATTGCATACTTCATCGTGTATGAGTGTACAAATGAAAATTTTATTCCAGGAAAATTTTTTATCAATACATTGTTTTCCATTACATTTCCATTGCGCATGGAATTTAATAAAATTGTAAAAAAAAAAGAAAGAAAATTCCGTAATTCCATCGCATTAAATCGTTATCGTCGTAAATCGCATGACAATAAAATTGGAAATTTTCTTTTTCCACTTGAGTTTTCATCAAGGCCCAGTTTTAACGAGAGTGACTTACAATGAACAGTAACCACCACTGTGTACTGTTTCAAAGGTTTTTCCAGTATTATTTTAGCAAATGAAAAATTAGTTTTCCTTTCCTATAGTTTTCATTCAAAATAATTTGCTTTTTTTGTTTAAAAAATAGAAAAATTGGTTGTTTTTTGCATTTTGAAATCATTGTGTTGGCGCAAAATAGTGAATTTGTTTATTTAAAATATGATTTTGTTTTTCATCCAAGGGAAAATTCACACTGTGATTATCACAAAAAAAAAAAAATAGGAAAAATTTTTGTTTTTCTCGGGCGGGTTTTTTTAAACATAGATATATATA